>JASVEL010009431.1:0-72729 GCA_032618575.1 Nicotiana noctiflora
TTTTAAAAATGAATGAATTATTTTTTTTCTATATTACCTTTGGAGTAATTAATGTTGAAGTATTAAATTAATGCTAAACGTTAGATTTATTAATATGTGTGTAAATAGCAAAAATATTACTTATTTTAGACCGAAGGAGATGTTCTTTGGTGCCTACTGCCTACTGTATATAACTTCCTATGACATATACAAGGTGGCATTTGTCAAACAATGATAGGATTAAATTGTATTGCGGAAAAACAATATCCTAAAATGCGTTAAAGCAACACAAACAAGGATAAGATTAAATTGTCTATGGTTGGCATTTGACATAATTTGATTGAGAATTGGGGAAAAAAAATTATTGACGTTGAACTTATAAAAAGGTATTTGAAAACTAAAATTATATTTAGACATGAAAATAAAGTTAAAATTTTGTTAGTAAAAATTTCAAAAAGCTTAGAAACCCCCCTAAAACCACATTTTCAAACTTCAAATAATAAAACTAAAATCTATAGTCAAACGGGTTTGCATGCTTAGTGAAATAGTAATTGTATATAGGAAATACAATTATTTTTGTATATTTTATTATCTCAATTTTAATGTAGACCTATGTTTAATACAATTAACGTTGTCCACAAGTATGTTATCGATCAAAGTAGCGTGAACAAAAAACAAATCCTTGCACGCAATTGATACATGCCAAGTAGCAAACAAACTTGTGGACTGTAAAATTTTGTACTAGATTGGTAGTTTGGAATCTCGTGGTATTGTTTCAATGAGTTACTAACATCTGAACATTAGTAAATTATCACACATGTGCCTCACATGATTTGTAGTAACTATTTTGTTGAAACATGATATATAATGGAGACGTAAGGCATATTAACTCTTCAAAAAGCACTTACGTGGCATAGTAGGGCTTCATAATAATAATAATAATAATAATAATAATAATAATAATAATAATAATAATAAGAATAATTCCTATTGGATGAAAGGGGGACATATTGGACTGAATTTAGGCGGCCACTATTAGGTATACACATGGCATATAGAAGAATTGTGTTCTAATTGTAATTTACGACTAAGGAGGTAATTAGCTAGCAACCACTAAAGTTTGTGATGGATCCGTCTGTGTTTAAGTAGAAGTTTTAAATTTAATCTTAAGAATAAAAAAAATTAAATAATTTAAAAGTGTTCACAACAATCGGTCGAATGATCATTAAAGTAAATTTCGGAACATATAATTATGATAAAAAAAGAAGAAAAAGTTAGCTAGGAGACAGCAAATTAAAGAAATGAAAATAGAGCAAGACATTTTTTTAGACTACTTTAGGTTTTTACTTTTTAGCTCTACTGAATTCGTATAAAGAATAACCTATTTTCATGATTCTACTTTAATTTTCACGGAGGTCTTGGTCCACCCATCCCTATTATTTTGTTTTATTGTATTACTCTAAAATAAAATCAGCCGCGTACCTAGTGGAAAAAAAAAAAAAAAAAACTGACGCTTCCTTATAATTAGGGATGTACAAAGGAAATATACCAATCCGATAATTCGAATCAAATCGAAAAAAAATAACTCGACTATAGTTTTGTTTGATTTGGTTTGGTATTGGAAAAAAAAAATCTAACCATAATTAGTTTGGTTGAGTTTTAACTAAAGAAAGTCAAACTGAAACCAAACCAACCCGACATTACATATATAGAAATTTTAGATATATTTAATATATAAATATACTAATTGTGATGTACTTTATAAATATCTCTTAAATTTTTTCATAATTTTATTTTTTCAAAGATTGCCGCGGAACATTTGAATGCTCCAATAAGTTTTATAGCCCTTAATATTAGTAAATCATATAAGAGAAATTTTCATAAAGCACTATCTTTTAGTAGTAATTAGCCATCTATAGATACCATTTGCTATATTACGGGTTATAAATACTTTTTCAGTGGTTATATGATGTATTTGATTTATTTAAGCTATTGTATTCATGAATACAGTAGCAAAAATAGGCATGAAGCAGTAAAATCTAGCTAATCAGTTGTTGTATCTGAGTGTATTTGACTGTGTTCATGGTGTGAAATATGTGATTATAGCTAGATAGATTATTATATTCAACTGTATTCACGGCGTAAAACAGGGGATTACACTTTTTTTAAAATGGAAAGTGTATCAATTAACATAATAGACTACTAATATAACTCAACAAACTCAATTATAACACAGAAATTTGTATTTTCAGTTATAAAAGAGATTCTCAACTGGAAAAATCCCTCAAAATAAAGCAATTTTCAGAGAAATTAAATAATACATCTGAATACAAAATTATATTAACCGAAAAAATATATGAATGCATAAAATACAGCGAGATACATTGAAATACAATGAAAAAAAAATAGTGAATACAATAAAAATACACGGAATACAGAGAGATATATTGAATTACAATGGAAAAAAAAAGACAATGAATACAATGAAATACACGAAGCTACTCCGGCGAATCTGTGGCAGCCTAAGAGGAGAATTGGTTCGAAAGCTTTGTAACAGAGGATTTCAGGCTGGACTACTCAATCAGAACGCCGTCAATTTTGATGAGACCTTCCTAGGGCTTGATTTTCATGGCTCGAACCTCCATATGAAAGAATGAGAGATCTAAACAATACATTCGAGAGGGATCAAGAACCCATAATTATACAAACAAGCCCTTAAATGACTTAAAGTAGAGAGAGAAAGAAAATAGTGTAACTGATTAGCGTATTTAGTGGCTTAGGGATATTTTGCTATAAACCTTAAAAGGTATCTATAGTATATATTTTTTTTTAAATGATATTTATTTAAAATAAATAAGGTGTTGCTATAGGAGGTAAACATTTCTAAAACTAACAAAAACTCAAACCAAAATCAAATCAATATTAATGCTAACTAAAGATAATCAATTCAATATTACGAACAAAAGCGCAATGAATATCTATTTTTGTTTTGCAATAATTTAGATAAAAATATAAAATATTTTTATTTTTCTTTAGCATTTAGTAATGTAATTAATAATCCCTTAGTAGTTTATTTATTTTAGCATAGCTTTATACTTTTTTATTATGTTTATTTTATTATGGCTTTTTAATTAGCCATATTTATATTACATAACTTTATTATTTTTATTGCTGAATATTTTATGATAATGCAATGACATATCTCATATTTTGTATTATTTTCTTGGAAAATACTTTATATAGTTGTATCTTACTAGGATTAAAGAAATATTTTGAGAATATGTTATATGTTTTGTTCTATGATAAAACGCGTAAGTCTGAGAAATATCGAGATTGAAAGTTTCAAATTTTATTTTTTTGATTTGGTCTTTAGATTTAAAAATTCAGATACAATTGGTTTAATTTAATAATTATAAAATTCAAACTAACCCCGCCTATATAAAACCTTATTTATAATATAGTAATACTTATAATAGCATATAGGAGAATCCAACTTTATCTTTAAACGGCTGATAATTTGACTTTATCAGTTTGTCATTATTGAAAGGGCACCCACCCCGTCTATCGTATTATATTTCTTCACGTGGAAGGAAATAGGATTACAGGTCATATCCTATACGCAAGCTATAGCCAGCAGCCACCAATGAACATGGGTCGAATTAAGCGGATAATTTTGAACCTATATGCGACGTTTTTAGCACATCTATAAGTTTAGATCAATATGAACTGCATATGTAATCCCATTTGACTATTAGAAAATTTATACTCTCAAATATAAACATATTCTTTATTTGCGTTGTTTAATTTGTTATGGTCATGATAAATGAGTAAGTTAAAAAATATATTTATTTGTTTGATTGATAATTAAGAAATTATAAAGAACATATAAATAAAGGAAAATGATATTGAATTGAATTGAATAAGCTATGACCAATTATTTAGTTTGAATTGATCCATATAAGGGTGTCAGTGGTTCGGTTCAATCGATTATTTTGCAAAATTTATACAGGTCATATCAATTCTTTGGTTATTCTAATTTGTACCAAACTTAGACATTCCAAAACTATCACAATCATCTTGATTTCTCTTTGGCATCGATACAATTCGATTACGTTTTGCGTATTTTATAAATATCATGTAAGAGTACTAGTAGAAGTTCGGACGCGATAACATACGAACATACATGGAACTTTTGCAAAACTTTATAGACATTTCTACTATTTAAAAGGTGATGAAAGAACGGAATATAAAAGTTGACCAAAATATAGATCAATCTCACTATTTTACAACAACATAAAAAAATTAAGCAAATATATATGTCAAATATAAGTCACACAAATGAGAATATATTAGAAGAATGATTATTCAACGAGAGAGAATATATTTAATACTTTGTGGCTTGCTACTATTGAACAAAATTCATTTTCAAAAGGAGTTTGATACTTTGAGTTTTGATTACTTATTGGCTTGTAACTATTTTCATAATCTCAAATTCCAAGAATTTTTTTAGTGCTTTATTATTTTAAACTTAATATAGACACTATATTTTTCATATATAGTATATTCAGTTCAGTTCGGTTCGATATTTTCGCTTACTTTTATAAATTTAAAAATATATTCTAATTATCAATATGATTATAGATATTTAAAATGTCCTACAATTTTATTAAGAGAAACCTAACAATTGGTACATGTCGATTTGATTTGTCGGTTTAATCGGATTTAAATAGGAAAATTACCAGCTATGTCCATTTATAAGTAACTCATTACAAAAATTGTCAATTGATAAAATATTACTAATATTAGCCATTTAGCTATTTGTAAAAAAAAAATCAAAATTTTGCTTTATTTTGAGTGGGTGTTATTATAATAGATTCAGCATAACTTAAGGAGCTTGAATATCAGTTTTGGGATGATTTGGTGAAGTTTTGAGGTAGTTTGAACAAAAAATTCGAAGTAAAAGCTGAATATGAAAAATAATAATATGTGTATCACATTGTGTATCATTTGTGTATTACATATGTATCATATTGTATCAATTATGTATCACGTGTATACTTGTGTGTGAGATACATGCATGATACATGTGTCGTAGGAGACTTTTTTGAACTCGATTTAATTACGAATTTTGATACAAAACTAGTCCAAATCACATCCAATCTTCCTCAAATTTTGTATATAGACTTATCTATATATTTTCAATGAATTTCAACTATACCCATTGAAAAAATTCTTTTTTTTGTTTGGATTTTTGGAATATTGTATATATTTTTGTATTTCATCACCTTATTTGTTACCCCGTCCATGAAATTTCCTTTCCGTCTTGTATCTAATGTTGCTAATCATGTTTAAAAATATGGAAGGTAATTTTTGCATTTGATTCTTTGAGAGAAAGAATCCTATTATTTGGTTTTTCAATTTGTGTTGGCTAATTTTGGTAAGTCTATGACTAATGGCTAGAGATTGGTAAATTAGAGATTTATTTGCGACATTTTCGTAAGTTTCCCTTTAAAATATTTATTTATATGAACCCAATCAAACACTAAAAGCAACTCATTTGTTAATTTGATTCATTTAAGTCAGCTTAAATGTAGTCCAATGATTCCATTACCACAAGCAATAAGAAACAGGAAATATTTTGGACATTCAATGACGTACACATTCCAAATAATGGTGTAGCTTAGGCTTAACAGTGCTATTCAGCCATCAGCTGTGTTTAGTAACTTTAGTACACTATGACATGTAGCTTCAACATGTACAATAAAATATAATTGTGTCCTAAGATCTATGGTCTTACTATTCCATTTTGATTTGGCACGATTGATCCTAAATTCAAGTTACAATGACACTTAATCCAATCTGTCAGACGAATCAACCAACACAAATACAACTCAAGTCGAAGATAAATTATAAAGTAAAAATACGAAATCTAATATAAATTATCCCAAGTAGAATTTTTAATATATCTTCAATGCTCGCTCACGATCTCTACCTTAGCTCCAATATCTGCACACATGATGCAAAAGTGTGAGTACACAAGAACAATATTCAATAAAGTAGAGACAAGCATAGGCGGATCTAAGATTTTAATAATATGGGTGCACTACTAAAAAAAGAGGAAAACTAATGAAGTATTGAACCAAGTACATCATTCAACTTTTATGGAGCATGAGTGCCAATACATAATACTGGACAAATTTTAAAAAATACGTACATAAAATATTTAATTTAACGGACGGACCATGGGTGCACGTGCCCCATATTGCAGGCAATAGATACGCGCCTAGTGACAAGGGTCTAGTCAAAATACTCTCTTTATAAACTTGTATATACATTTCTCATATCTAGTAGCAATAAAGAAGTGTAGAGAAGCAGCATAACAAGCTGACACAGCAAAACCATATTATAACAATATGCACAAATGGAGCAAATAAAGTATTACACCTTATCTCGATCAAGCAAGTCTCATACTTGTATCAATGTATCAAAATACATAATGATATGCACGGTCTAAGCATGTAATATGATGCATGCATGCTTTCTCAACAAATAACCTAATGCATGTATGCAATGCATCGAAACGACATATACTAATCATATGTACGACTAACCATATAAAAATATATTAATAGGCATAAGAATTCACTTAAAATATAATAAAGCTTTCACTTTTATGCTTAAACTCGTCAACTTTTATTATAATTAAAACATTAACTTGTCGGTTTATGTGGATTTCTGAACCTCCACATATGAAACATAAAAGGGCGACTCCAAATGATGGATCCTTAGCCACACACAACAAGAACGTAGCTTACACGCCTAACAGATACATGCCCAAACGGAGACCTCAATAGGAACATGCAATTGAATGACATGCCCTAAAGATTGATACCTCAACAAGAGCATGTAATGACATACCCCAAACATATATCTCAACAGGAACATATATAATGATATGTTCAAAATGATACCTCAACGAAATGTAAATGCGCACACACCCAACAACTCATTTTTTTACGTAACAATCTCAAATAAGCACTAATGATAAAATATATGTACTAACAAGATGCATAAGGAATAATATACGACTAAGTAGTTCATCTTATAAAACAGGTACATGAGCTCCATAATTTTAAACTAACATGTAAATAATGCCTATAATGTCATCAAGTAGTCATACAATAATTAATCATGACATATATTCAATATCCTATCATGTTAAAGTAACATATGAGAAACACCTGAAATATGCATAAATAGTCATAGCACAAGTAAATTAAGTAAAGCATGTGAAGTGTATCCATCTACCCAAGTGTAGAAGCAAATGATATCTGTATATACGTTTGTCACCTCGCGTATACGTTATCCTCGAACATGTAGCATAGAGCAAATAAGACAATTTGGAGAAAATTCCCTTACTGAGGTTAATGCTCAACTTACCTCGGCTTTAGCCTAGCTCTATTTTCAAAAATCTCATTTTCTTGATCCAAATCCATCATACGAATTAATTCGCTCTAACCCAAAGAATACTTCAAGATGCAAAACAAAGTTATATGACTCAAAAATAGACTAAGGTCTCAAAAATAGACTAAGGTCAAAATTTACTTTAGTCAACACCAAAATAAGATTCAAACCCTATTGGCCCAACCTCACTGAGTTGAAACATATAGTCAGATTCTCAGTCCAACTTCAGTGGTATTTAGACCATCAAAAATACATTCTTTTCCTTCAATCAAAAACCCTTATTTTCATCTTTTGAAGCTGAGCTTAAATTAGTACTATTAATAATTAATATATAGTAGTCTATGAACTAGATCCTTTGAAGATATTTAATGTACTAATTAAGTCCCTTGATGCGCGTTGATCAGGAGCGACAAATTGATTCCTAATGCAAGTAGAATATTTTGAAGGACTTATTTCGTATGCTACAAGTTTTGTACGAGCTGAAATAATTTGTTTGCAAGAAGGATTCAATTTATAGAAACACTTGCATGGGAGAAATGACGTGTGAAGTAGGAGTTATTTAAGAAAATTAAGCCCTATTAGGCTTACAACAACAACAACAACAACCCAGTATATTCCCACAAGGTGGGGTCTGGGGAGGGTAATATGTAGACAGGCCTTACCTCTATCTGAGAGGGCAGAAAGGTTGTTTCCAATCGTCCCTCGGCGTACGGAAAAGAAGGCAAACAAAAACAAAAACCGCATTAGTTATACCAGCATACATCGCAAAAAAATTATCTAAACATAAGAGGCATAAATACCATAAATACCATAAAAAGCAGGTATGCATGCAATGATATTAAAACAGTAACTACCAGAAATGACTACCACAAGAGAACACAAACTAATCATCTATCGGCGTCCCTACCATACCTCACCCACCCCGGGAAAGGAGTACGAAAAATCTTGAAGTCCCTATCCTACAACCCTGATACTAAGCCATACTAGGATTATTTTCCTAATTTGGTGCAAAATTAGAGAAGTCTTTCGGCCCAACTTCATTCGTATATAAAAAAGAGAAAAGCACCATCTTTTGGGCCTAATTAGTTATTTATAGATACCATTTGCTATATTACATGATATAAATACCTTTTATATTTGATACAATGTATTTCATGTATTTCAGTTATTGTATTTATTAATACAACAAAAAAATAGGCATAAAAAGTGAAATCTAGCTAAGTTTGACATGTATTTAGCTGTATTCAAGCTGCATTAACATTAATTACAGTAACGTATCTGCGCAAAATTTGAAAGGTTAAACTGGTTAAAAACGGAAGGAAATCAAATCACATGATGTTCTCCTAATTTAACTCAACGAACTAAAACGATCCCTCATTCATCTGTATTTGAAATATACATAAAAAAATTATAGCTGAATAAAGAGAAATACATATGAATAATACAGTTGAGTAGAATGTATACAAAATACAACTTAATTCATCTGAATAAAACACTTGAATGCAACAAATACAACTGAATACAGTTGAATAAAACTCTTGAATGCAACAAAATACAACTAACTTCTGTTGGATAAAATAGTTGAATATAACTAACTACAACTGAATACAGTTGTATAAAACACTTGAATACAACTAACTACTGCTGAATAAAATAGTTAAATTCAACTGATTAAAACTGAATATAAGAGAACACACATAACATTTTAATACATCTAAACGATATAATTGAATGCTGTTGAATACATGTGAATACAACTGAAATATACATTCGAATACAACTGAATACAAATAGGCGATTTGGGCGATCTAGGGAGAGAAACAGCCTTATGGCTTCGCCAGCCAGTGGTCAGCCATTAATTTCGATTGGTCAGCCCCCTAACATCGTCTGCATCACAGGTCGTTGGAAAACTTTTTGCCGTAAAATCGCAAAATTGGAGTTATGTCCTGTTATGTTTGAACATGGTGAACCTACTATGGAATTCTCCATTGGTGAAGTGAATGCTTTCACCATTGAAGAAGGATTACATCAAGATGTAATCCTCAAGTTTTCTTATGGAAAATCAGATTTGAACGAGTACAACGAATTAAACTTATCCTAAGCGATTGTAATGGAGTGATAATGGAGGAGAACTAGAGAATTTGGATGGGAGAATAGGTATAAATCGTGGGTTGAGGGAGAAAGAGTAAAGTGTATGCAAAAAGAGATAGAAAACGTGGTTAGTAAATTTTACGGTGATTATGTGAGAGAAAAGACTAAAAAGGAGAGAGAGAAATATTTACTTAGCATATATGGTGTATTAAATATAGGATGTAACTATAATTGGATATTTGGCTATAAAGTATAAAACATATTTATAGGATGTAAGATCTTAAAATGTTATTTATTTAAAATAAATAGGGTATACTACAGTTTTCTATAGGACGTAAAAATTCCTATACTATTGAAACTAATGCTAGTTCACAGAATTACCAAGAGCCATTTATAAAATAGCGTTGCAAGAAGTTGCTTTCAAGAATTCAAGCTGCACAACTGAAAAATCTAGTCCTGAAGATGGTGTTGTTCAGTTCTTTAATTTTTATGCCTTGATTCATTGGTATTAAATTATAACCTATTTTAATTTTCAGAAGTGCATTCGTAGGTTATCAAATTTTGGTATATTTATTTTGTTTTCTAGGCAAAAGTTTATGGTCTTGATTTTAACTACAACTAAGACGATTATAGAGGTTAAATTACTAGAGTTACTCCCTTTGATTATAGAGTTTAATCAAAAATTGAGTTTATTGTGGGGATTGAGATACTAGATTTTATGTACCCTTTGGTTATAAAAGGGTAACCTAGACTTGCTGTTGTTGTTTAGTGAAATATTGAGAAAATTCTTATATGCGTAGATCATGATTTTTACTCTTTTAAGAAAGGAGGTTTTTAAGTAAAATTGCTTCTATATTTTATTAATTTTTGTGCTTTACTTTCAAGTTGGGTTTGGAATATTTAGATCAAAGAACTAGGTTCTTCAATAGGCGAAAATCAGGCATGACAAAATTTACTCTCCTCTTATGTTTAAATGAATTCTAAAATAATATTGATTCTGAGGTAAATTGAAGATAGATTCATGATAAAACCATAGATTTCAATGAGAATGATTACTCATAGTTGTAGATAAAAAAACCCTTCAAAAATTATCTCAATGTGTTTCCCTAGCTCCAGAAATAATAAAATAAGCTCAAAACACGAAATGAGTCTTTTTGTACAAAGCTGAAAAATTATTATTACAGGTGGAGTCTGGGTGTTGTGAGGCGAATCCCCAAAATTAGCACATAAAGTTCAAAAAGATCAAATACCATTCCTTTCTGTCCAAAATAAGTTTTTTTTTTTTATGTTTTCACACATATTAAGAAATTTATATTTTAACATTAATTATCAATGAAATTGACCATATTAATCTTTAATATCTCACATAAATACTCCTAACACATATTCCCACACTATTTACTCCAAGGACAATGTAGGAAAAAAATAATTTATTCATTCTTGAAATCTAAATAAATCACATATTTTGGACCATAAAAAAAATACCAAAAAATTACTTATTTTGAACCGAATGAAGTATAACTCATGAACTTATCCAAAGACTCAGAACACGAAGCCAAGGAGAATAACTCAAAACGTTGACAAAAGACAAACTTAAGAATCCTAAAGTTCTCATGTTCATGTAATATTGCCGAAATTCCTCAAGCCTCTCGAATTTTTAATCTAAACGTACATACAAATTCTAATATATTATATAAATATGTCCAAAGCTTTGAATCACGAATCAAGGGCGATTGCTAAAAGATTTTTTCTTTTCTATACAATATTTAAAACTTGATTACCAAAATTGTCCATATATTACCTTCCCTAAACAAAGATTGCTTACAATTTAGATACAATCTATTAGTGTCTTAAATTAAGAAATTTAATTATATCATTTTTCTCTTTTTCTCTCTTCTCTTCTCTCTTCTCTCTTCTCCTCTTTAATTAAGAATCCTTTACCAAACCTATTCTAATATTAAAGCGGCAACATAGAACAAAGTTGGAAAATCTCAGTTAATTATTAGCAAATCATATTATATCCCTTAAATCACGGAAAATTGAAAGATCCCAGTAGATTTTCAGCTAATTAAATTGCAATATTTCTTCAGCCTATATTTCCATCCACCGTCACTGTTTAAAGAAATTATAAAGCCATCCACATATAATTGTCTCAATGGCATTACTTAGTGCCCATATAAATGTGTGTCAATGCCGAAGTATTCAATTTAATATATCTACAACACTATATAAAACTAAAAATAAAATTTATACAATTAATTATATAGTATATAATATATTTATAACTTATCTACAACTTTTATTCATCATTTTTACCCATTTAAAAATTACTACAACATCATACAACTTAAATACAATTTTCATACAAATTTAATATAAATATGTCTTTCATATATTTTTGTAAATTATTTATATATATTTTATATGCGGTGTGTTCTTCTAACTCTCTGAAACTGCAATCAAAACTTTCTCTCTTAATACAATTTCGATACATATGAATAACTTTATATAAAAAGACAGTGTTTATAACTTAAATATGAATTTCATACAATGATTCATATATTATACAACTATTTTATTAACGTTCATACAATATTTAAATAAAAGAATATATAACTACAACATAATAAAAAGTAAATACAATTTACATACAACTATAATACAACTTTAACACAATTTCGTAAGTATATTGTATGTCATGTCTTCTTCTTCTTTCTTCTTCTTCTTCTTCTTCTTCTTCTTCTTCTTCTTCTTCTTCTTCTTCTAGTTTCAATTTGAAATTTGGTCAAAATCAAGTCTAATCTTCACCAAACACCATCAAAGTTGAGATATAAATTCCAAAGAATATTCTTAATTGGTTGCAACAATACCAAATCCAAACAAATAATTTGAACTTCTACGCACGTTTGGTTGGAGCTCCGGATGACCCGAGCATATTTCGGCGTATTATGTAAAAGTTGAGTTTTAAGTTTAAATTTAGAGTTATAGTGTGACGACCCGGCCCGTCGTCATGGGAATTACCACCCCGTTATGTTGAAATTGTATGTTTTATGCGTTTATATCGGTGTTAAAGTCTATCGGGTGATTTAGGAGTGATTTGGATTGAAAATGAGGCATATAGCCTTTTTGAAGGAGACTTGAATAAGGAAAGTCAACCCGGAGTTGACTATTTGGTTAGAGGGCTCGGAATCAGATTCTGATGATTCGGTTAGTTCCGAGAGGTGATTTGTGACTTAGGGGAACGATCGGAATTGAATTTGGAGGCCCGGTGTAGAAATAGGCTTGAATTGGCTAACGTTGAATTTTGGCGAAATCCGAACGGTAGGTGAGATTTTGATCCGGGGGTCGGAATGGAATTTTGACAGCTGCAGTAGCTCCGTTAGGTGATTTTGGATGTCCTGCAAAATTTCAGGTCATTCGGACGTCGTTTGGTCGGGTTGTTGATTGATTGTGTAATTCGAAATGTTTTAAGGAATTTAAGCTTGAATTTGATGTGAATTATGGCTTTTGGTGTTATTAGACATTTTTTGAGGATTGGAGCAAGTTCGAATAAGGTATTAAGATATGTTGGTGTGTTTGGATGAGGTCCGGGGGGCCTCGGGGTGATTTCGGATGGTTAAACGGGAGAAAATGTGGAAAATTGCAGGTTTTTGAGTTTGTTCTGTTGTTTTCGCTCCTGCGGAAATGGGAGCGCAGGAGCGAGTCCGCAGGAGCGGACATGAAGGCGCAGAAGCGGGATAGACCGCTGAAGCGGAGCCTGGCCCGCAGGGGCGGCTTCGCTGAAGCGAGTGGGCGATCGCAGAAGCGGTCCTGAGGCGTGATGGGGAGGTCCGCAGAAGCGGGTGGTTGATCGCGGAGGCGAGTCCGCAGGAGCGGACTCTTGATCGCAGAGGCGGAGAGTACCGCAGGAGCGGATGAGAATCCGCAGAAGCGGACTTGTAGGAGCGGTCCTTGGATCACTGGTGCGGAAATGGCCAAAAGGGCCTGGGTTCGCAGAAGCGACCAAAAGGTCACAGAAGCGGTTCCGCAGGGGCGGAAAATGGTCCGCAGAAGCAAAAATCGCAGTGAATTAATTGTATCAGAAGTTAGAAAATTTCAGAAACATTTCACACATTTGGGTCTCGGCTTTAGAGGCGATTTGGGCGATTTTGAAGAGAAACTCAAGGGAAATCATCAGGTAATCAACTATGGACTTAAACTATGATTAGTATTGATAATATTATGCAACTAAATCATGAAAATGGAGGAATTTGGGGTGATTCATGGAAGATTTAACCCTAGGCTTGAACTTTAGAAAATCAAGGTTTTGAATGGGCAAATGAAGTCCGAATTTGGTAAAATTGATATGCTTAGACTCGTATTGAAATGAGGGTTCCGAATATGTGACTTTTGTAATTTTTCGACAAGCGTACCGAAAGTCGGGTTTTGACAACTTTGGGAATTTTGATGTAAATTGAGTTGTATTGATTGGGTGTCGTCCCGTTGGCCTAATTTGTTATGTTTCTATTGTATTTGATCAGATTCTATACGTGCGGAGCTTGATTCTCGTGGCAAGGGCATTGCGGAGTAGTCATCGCGCCGTATTGAGGTGAGTAATAGATGTGGGTGATGACCGGCGGGTTCGAAACCCCGGTATACCACTTTGTGACGCTGTATAGCAGCGAGACACGCACTCTCATGTGAGTGTGGGGTCGATTGTGATTGGGGACTATGGCTTAGTCCGACTTGTTGATACTGTGTTATGATATTAGGCTATTCTTGAGCCGTCGAACCTCCCTCTCGGATGGTTGCATATTATATATTGTGATAATGGCCACTCTTGAGTCGAGGAACCCCCTTCTTGGGCGGTTGAGTATACTTGTGGGCCGTGAGCCAGTTATTGGATCCCGCGAGGATCGTTATCATTGTCTTATCATATTGACATGCTAGTTTACTACTAGTCCGCAGCTATTTCTGTTATCATGCTATTTCCAATCTCTGGAACTTGGTATTACTGTTTTCCAACTGAAAAATGATAAAAAGGATTTTCAAAACTACTTTTGAGCCTGCGAGGCTGTATTTGCATATTAGGTGACTGGTAGTGGATCGGTCTGCGCGCCGCAACAGTATATATGTTGGATCGGACTGCACGCCGCAGTGATATTGTGCTTGGGCTGTAGGAGCCCCTCTGGAGTCTGAACCCCCACGGTGAGCACGGGTACCCAAATTGGATCGGGCTACGCGCCGTAGCGGTCATATCATGCATTGCATTGCATTTAGCTACATCTCCTAGCTGTTATACTATTTTGCTGGTACTTATTGGTACAGGTACAGTTGATATTGATTCTGTGACAGGGTATTCGATTACACCTTTACATAGTGCTTTATTGCGGATTTCTTATCTGCGCTGTCTTACCCTTGTTTATTACCACTGAGTCTGGCAGTACTTATTTTACTCCCTGCACCTTGTGTGCAGATCCAGGTACCTCTCAGCAGGTGATCCAGTAGCTGTGCGAGGCGACATTTGTGAATATTCGAGGTAGCTGCAGAGTCCGCAGGACCCGATATTCCTTCTCACTGTCTCTTGACTTTGTATTGACTTTTCTTTCCGCACTTGGTATCTTGTAAACCTTTGTACACTCATGTTCAGTAGAGGCTCATGACTCTTGACCCTTGGTCTATAGGAGTTGATGTATTATGGGACTTGGTTCCCTGTTTTCGTTATATGTATCGCTATTGCTTCGTGATTTGTTATGCTTAAATGGGCTAAAGAGAGCTTCTAGCTCTGTTATTGTTATTGATTGGTCAGGCTGGCTTAGCAATGTGCTGGGCGCCATCACGACCGGATTTGGGGTCGTGACAAGTTGGTATCAAAGCCTAGGTTTACTAGGCCTCGTGAGTCTTGAGCCGGTTAGTAGAGTCTTGTGGATCGGTACGGGGACGCCTGTACTTATCCTCGGGAGGCTGCGAACCTTTAGGAAAACTTCACTTTTTTTGAACTCTGTCGTGCGATCTTGTTGTTCCGAGAACTGAACTTCTATATTCTATTCTCTCGCAGATGGCGAGAACGCGAGCATCAGGACGAGGTGGACGACCTCCATTGCCACCTGTTAGAGGTCGTGGGCGCGGTCGTGCTAGAGGTAGAGGTAGGGCGGTTGAGGCAGTACCAGCTGACCCGCCTGTTGTACCAGTTTAGGAGCAGCCCCCAGTGATTGATGCTCCAGCAGTCCCATTTCTGGGCCAGACTGTATCTATTGCTATTCCTGGTCTTCAGGAGACTCTTGCTTAGATATTATCAGTGTGTTCCGGTTTGGCTCAGGTAGTTTCAGCTACCGCTACTGTAGCGACATCTCAGTCAGGGGGTGGTCAGCAGACCCCTGCAGCTCGCACACCTGATCCGGTTGTTCAGGGACTTCAGACGCCAGAGGCAGTCCCCGCTCAGGTGGTTGCACCGGTTATTCCTCCAGCTGCACCAGCTCCAGCTCCAGAGCATATGGTTCAGGTTATGCCCGATGACGAGCAACGTCGTCGTGAGAGATTTGGTAGACTTCAGCCACCCCATTTCAGTGGCGTTGAGGGCGAGGATGCCCAGGGTTTCTTGGATAAGTGTCAGAAGATGCTGCGTACGGCTGGTATTCTTGAGTCCAGCGGAGTTTCATTTACTACATTTCAGTTCACTGGTCCCGCATTTGATTGGTGGGAAGAGTTTGAGAGGCGTAGGCCTGCAGGAGCAGCACCTCTCACATGGCAGCAGTTCTCTACTCTCTTTCTAGAGAAATATGTACCTCGGTCTCGTCGCGAGGAGCTACGTCGCCGGTTCGAGTGGTTGGTTCAGGGCGACATGTCTGTGACCCAGTATGAGCTCGGATTCACACGGTTGGCTAGGCATGCCACGTGGATGATCCCTAATGATAGGGAGAGGATCAGGAGGAGGTTCATTGATGGCCTCGACTACTCTATCCGCATTCTTATGACCGAGAGAGAGTTTTGTCATCATCGTTTGAGCGAGTTGTTGACATGGCACGCTCGGTTGAGGCGGATCGTCGCCGAAGAGGGAGGAGCGGGAGGCCGAGAGGCCTCGTGGTTACGCGATTTCGGCGGTGCTCCGTCCAGAGGCATTCCCGGCGGAGCGAGAGGTCGCTCGTCTAGACCTCCTCATTCAGGCCGCCCGGAGCGGAGCGGAGGTTCTTATGGTCGTGGTCGACGAGAGGTTTCGACGAGGGTCGGCCATCGGCTTGGTGCCCTTCCGGCCCGGGGTGCGGCACCTGCTCCGTCGGCCCGGGGGTTACCTCGCGGCGAGGGGTTCCGCTTCGGTCCCCTTATCGGGCACCGGGTGCGTGTTATGAGTGTGGTGAGTTTGGCCACGTGAGGAGACAGTGCCCTCGACTCCGTAGGGACAGGACTCGGCGGAGGGATCAGCCCTCGTCATCAGCACCATCTCGGTCTAATAGAGGTGGAGGTCGGTCTTCTCGTGGTCGCCCCGAGGGCGAGGAGAGATACGGTGGAGGCCGAGGCACGGTTCTATGCACTTCACGACGGGCGTGATGCGGTTGCCTCCGATGCGGTGATTACGGGTATCATTTCCGTCGTCACGGAGATGCCTGCGTTCTATTTGATCCGGGGTCCACATATTCTTACGTGTCCTCTTACTTTGCACGTCACTTGGGTGCGACTCGTAGTGGTCTTGATTTACCTGTTCATGTATCCACCCCCGTGGGTGATACGATTGTTGTGGATCATGTCTATAGATCCTGTGTTATATCTATTGGGGGTCTGGAGACCCAGGCAGATTTGTTATTGTTGGGGATGGTGGACTTTGATGTTATATTGGGTATGGACTGGTTGTCTCCGTACCATGCTATATTGGACTGTCATGCTAAGACAGTTACGTTGGCCATTCCTGGTATTTCTCGGATTGAGTGGCGGGGTTCGACCGATTTCGTCCCTAGCCGTGTTATTTCGTTCCTAAAAGCTCAGAAGATGGTTGAAAAAGGGTGTTTATCGTACTTAGCTTTTGTGAGAGATGTGGGAGCTGAGTCTCCTAGCATTGATTCTGTACCTGTTGTGAGGGATTTTCCAGATGTATTTCCCTCAGACTTGCCGGGCATGCCGCCGGACAGGGATATTGATTTTGGCATTGACTTGGTACCGGGCACTCAGCCCATATCCATTTCTCCTTATCGGATGGCACCAGCTGAGTTGAAAGAACTGAAAGAGCAACTTCAGGAGCTTCTGGATAAGGGTTTCATCCGCCCTAGTGTGTCCCCGTGGGGTGCGCGGTATTATTTGTTAAAAAGAAAGATGGTTCCATGCGAATGTGTATTGATTACAGGCAATTGAATAAAGTGACAGTGAAGAACAAGTACCCTCTACCGCGCATAGATGATTTGTTTGATCAGTTACAGGGTGCGAGGGTGTTTTCTAAGATCGATCTTCGTTCAGGCTATCATCAGCTGGAGATCAGGGACTCGGATATTATGAAGACTGCATTCAGGACCGATATGGTCATTATGAGTTTCTTGTGATGTCGTTTGGGCTGACCAACGCCCCAGCAGCATTTATGCATCTGATGAACAGTGTGTTGAGGCCTTATTTGGATTCATTTGTGATTGTGTTCATTGATGACATTCTAGTCTACTCCCGTAGTCAGGAGGAGCATGCTCAGCATTTGAGTATTGTGTTGCGGATATTGAGGGAGGAGAAGCTATATGCTAAATTCTCCAAGTGCGAGTTTTGGCTCGAGTCGTGGCATTTCTGGGACATGTGGTGTCTCGTGATGGTATTCAGGTTGACCCGAAGAAGATAGAGGCGGTGCACAGTTGGCCTAGACCGACCTCAGCTACAGAGATCGGGAGTTTTCTTGGTTTGGCGGGATATTATCGCCGGTTTGTTCAGGGATTTTCATCCATTGCTTCTTCATTGACTAAATTGACCCAGAAGGGTGCACCATTCGTGTGGTCGGATGAGTGCGAGGAGAGCTTTCGGAAGCTCAAGACAGCTTTGACCACAGCTCCAGTGTTAGTATTGCCATCAGCTTCAGGTTCATATACCATTTATTGTGATGCCTCGAGAGTGGGGATAGGTTGTGTAGTTGATGCAGGAAGGTAAGGTGATTGCTTATGCTTCTCGGCAGTTGAAGCCACATGAGAAGAACTATCCTGTTCATGATTTGGAGCTAGCCGCCATTGTTCATGCATTGAAGATTTGGAGACACTATTTGTACGGTGTGTCTTGTGTGGTGTATCCCGACCACCGTAGTCTCCAGCACTTGTTCAAACAGAAAGACCTTAATTTGAGACAGCGGAGATGGCTGGAGTTGCTGAAGGATTATGACATTACTATTTTATATCATCCGGGAAAGGCCAATGTGGTGGCCGATGCTTTGAGCCGGAAGGCGGTCGGTATGGGGAGCTTGGCATATATTCCAGCTGAGGAGAGGCCATTTGCTTACGATGTTCAGGTGCTAGCCAATCGGCTAGTGAGGTTAGATATTTCGGAGCCCAGCAGGGTATTGGCTTGTGTTGTATCTCGGTCATCTCTATATGATCGTATTCGTGAGCGCCGGTATGATGATCCACATTTGGCTGTCCTGAGGGACAGAGTTCAGCATGATGATGCTAGAGATGTCACCATTGATAGTGACGGCGTATTGAGGATGCAGGGCCGGATATGCGTGCCCAATGTTGATGGCCTTCGTGAGTTGATTCTGGAGGAGGCCCATAGCTCGCGGTATTCTATCCATCCAGGAGCCGCAAAGATGTATCAAGATTTGAAATAGCACTATTGGTGGAGAAAAATGAAAATGGACACTGTCAGACATGTAGCACGGTGCCTGAACTGTCAGCAGGTTAAGTACGAGCACCAGAGGCCCGGTGGTGTATTTCAGCGCATTGCTATTCCTGAGTGGAAATGGGAGAGGATCACTATGGAGTTTGTTACTGGACTCCCTCGGACGGCGAGGAAGTTTGATTCTGTATGGGTGATTGTGGATAGACTGACCAAGTCAGCTCACTTCATTCCAGTTAGTACTACCTACTCATCGGAGCGGTTGGCAGCGATCTTTATTCGAGAGATTGTTCGATTGCATGGGGTCCCAGTGTCTATCATATCCGACAGGGGTACTCAGTTCACTTCTCAGTTTTGGAGAGCATTTCAGCAAGAGATGGGTACACGGGTTGAGTTGAGTACAGCATTTCACCCCCAGACAGATGGGCAGTCTGAGCGTACTATTCAGATCTTGGAGGATATGCTGCGAGCTTGTGTGATTGATTTTGGTGGTTCGTGGGATGAGTTCCTACCACTTGCTGAGTTTGCCTACAACAACAGTTATCAGTCGAGTATTCAGATGGCCCCGTATGAGGCATTGTATGGCAGACGGTGTAGATCCCCCGTGGGATGGTTTGAGCCTGGTGAGGTTAGATTGATAGGGACCGAGTTAGTCCAGGATGCTCCGGATAGAGCAAAGTTGATCCAGGAGAGGCTTCGTACAGCACAGTCTCGTCAGAAGAGTTATGCGGACCGTAGAGTTCGAGAGTTGTCTTTCATGGTTGGTGACCGAGTATTGTTGAAGGTTTCACCTATGAAGGGTGTCATGAGGTTTGGGAAGAAAGGAAAGTTGAGTCCCGGGTACATTGGTCCTTTTGAGATACTTAGGAGAGTTGGAGAGGTGGCATATGAGTTGGCCTTGCCGCCCAGCTTATCCAGCGTTCATCCAGTATTCCATGTGTCTATGCTCCGGAAGTACATTGGAGATCCGTCTCATGTATTAGATTTCAACACCATTCGGCTTGATGGTGATCTATCCTATGATGTGGAGCCTATTGCTATTTTGGGTCGTCAGGTAAGAAAATTGAGGTCTAAGGAGATTGCATCAGTTAAGGTTCAGTGGAGAGGTCGACCCGTGGAGGAGGCCACTTGGGAGATCGAGCTGGAGATGCGGAGCAGATATCCTCACTTGTTTGAGACTTCAGGTATGTTTCTTGACCCGCTCGAGGACGAGCGTTTGCTTAAGAGGGGAAGAATGTGACGACCCGGCCCGTCGTCACGGGAATTACCACCCCGTTATGTTGAAATTGTATGTTTTATGCGTTTATATTAGTGTTAAAGTCTATCGGGTGATTTAGGAGTGATTTGGATTGAAAATGAGGCATATAGCCTTTTTGAAGGAGACTTGAATAAGGAAAGTCAACCCGGAGTTGACTATTTGGTTAGAGGGCTCGGAATTAGGTTATGATGATTTGGTTAGTTCCGGGAGGTGATTTGTGACTTAGGGGAGTGATCGGAATTGAATTTGGAGGCCCGGTGTAGAAATAGGCTTGAATTGGCTAAGGTTGAATTTTGGCGAAATTCGAACGGTAGGTGAGATTTTGATCCGGGGGTCAGAATGGAATTCCGACAGCTGCAGTAGCTCCGTTAGGTGATTTTGGATGTGCCTGCAAAATTTCAGGTCATTCGGACGTCGTTTGGTTGGGTTGTTGATTGATTGTGTAATTCGGAATGTTTTAAGGAATTTAGGCTTGAATTTGATGTGAATTATGGGTTTTGGTGTTATTAGACGTGTTTTGAGGATTGGAGCAAGTTCGAATAAGGTATTAAGATGTGTTGGTGTGTTTGGATGAGGTCCGGGGGCCTCGGGGTGATTTCGGATGGTTAAACGGGAGAAAATGTGGAAAATTGCGAACTTAGGTTTGCTGGTCATGTTGTTTTCGCTCCTGCGGAAATGGGAGCGCGGGAGCGAGTCCGCGGGAGCGGACATGAAAGCGCGAGAAGCGGGATAGACCGGCGGAGCGGAGCACGGCCCGCGAGGGCGGCCCGGCGAAGCGAGTGGGCGATCGCGAGCGGTCTGAGGCGTGATGGGGAGGTCGGCGGAGCGGGTGGTTGATCGCGGAGGCGAGTCGATCATTCCGCAGAAGCGGACTAGTTTCCGTAGAAGCACGCGGGGAGCGGATGAGAATCCGCGGAAGCGGACTCGTAGGAGCGGTCCTTGGATCGGCTGGTGCGGAAATGGCCAAAGGGCCTGGGCGCAGAAGCGACCAAAAGGTCACGGAAGCGGTTCCGCGAGGGGCGGAAAATGGTCCGGAGAAGCGAAAATCGCGGTGAATTAATTGTATCGAGAAGTTAGAAAATTTCATAAACATTTCACACATTTGGGTCTCGGCTTTAGAGGCGATTTGGGCGATTTTGAAGAGAAACTCAAGGAAAATCATCAGGTAATCAACTATGGACTTAAACTATGATTAGTATTGATAATATTATGCAACTAAATCATGAAAATGGAGGAATTTGGGGTGATTCATGGAAGATTTAACCCTAGGCTTGAACTTTAGAAAATCAAGGTTTTGAATAGGCAAATGGAGTCCGAATTTGGTAAAATTGATATGCTTAGACTCGTATTGAAATGAGGGTTCGAATATGTGACTTTTGTAATTTTTCGACAAGCGTACCGAAAGTCGGGTTTTGACAACTTTGGGAATTTTGATGTAGATTGAGTTGTATTGATTGGGTGTCGTCCCATTGGCCTAATTTGTTGTATTTCTATTGTATTTGATCAGATTCTATGCGTGCGGAGATTGATTCTCGTGGCAAGGGCATTGCGGAGTAGTCGTCGCGCCGTATTGATGTGAGTAATAGATGTGGGTGATGACCGGCGGGTTCGAAACCCCGGTATACCACTTTGTGACGTTGTATAGCGGCGAGACACGTACTCTCTTGTGAGTGCGGGGTCGATTGTGATTGGGGACTATGGCTTAGTCCGACTTGTTGATATTGTGTTATGATATTAGGCTATTCTTGAGCCGTCGAACCTCCCTCTCGGATGGTTGCATATTATATATTGTGATAATGGCCACTCTTGAGCGAGGAACCCCCTTCTTGGGCGGTTGAGTATACTTGTGGGCCGTGAGCCGGTTATTGGATCCCACGAGGATCGTTATCATTATCTTATCATATTGACATACTAGTTACTACCGGTCAGTAGCTATTATTGTTATCATGAACTATTTCCAATCTCCGGAACTTGGTATTACTATTTTCAAGCTGAAAAATGATAAAAAGGTTTTCAAAACTACTTTTGAGCTGCGAGACGTTGTCTTACCACTGTTTATTACCACTGAGTACGGCGGTACTCGTTTTACTCACTGCGCTTGTGTGCGGATCCGAGTACCTCTCGGCGGTGATCCGGTGGCGTGTGCGGCGACATTTGTGGATATTCGAGGTAGGTGTAGAGTCCGCAGGACCGATATTCCTTCTTATTGTCTCTTGACTTTGTATTGACTTTTCTTTCCGCACTTGGTATCTTGTAAACCTTTGTACACTCGTGTTCAGTAGAGGCTCATGACTCTTGACCACTGGTCTATGGGAGTTGATGTATTATGGGACTTGGTTCCCGTTTTCGTTATATGTATCGCTATTGCTTCGTGATTTGTTATGCTTAAATGGGCTAAAGAGAGCTTCTAGCTCCGTTGATAATATTGATTGGTCGGGCTGGCTTAGCAATGTGTTGGGCGCCATCACGGCCGGATTTGGGGTCGTGACATATAGTGATCGATCTTGTCATTTGCCGTTATTTTGATGATTTGAGATTCAGATGCACTGCGGACTAATTTGGAACTATTGATGTTCAGTAGTTGCTGGTGCAAGGTTGCAGGTCTCACATTTGAGAGAACCCGATCGTAATTGAGAGCATATCATTTGCGATGTCAGGCTCACAAATGCGAACATGGGCCCTCTATGAACATGTCGTGATGGCATCTAGTTCCTACAACTAGGTAAGCCTAACAATGCGGAAATTCAATATAACTCGCGAAAATAATTAATCAAAACTGAACATATGCAAAATAATAGCTGCATATAAGGCCTATCGGCCTATACACCTCAAAGAAATGCGAAAGTCCACAACTCAATCCCAAAACTCGAAATCTCACGGGAAACACATGCTAAAAGAAATAATGTAAATGCTCTAATCTTGAGAATGTTTACATCAAAAGTATGATAGAATCTAAACACTACAGATAAAATAAGGAAAGAGACTCTTCGATCTGCGGACGCTGCAGATATACCTCAAAGTCTCCGCTAGATCTCTTCGCCTCGATGATAGTACGCCTGGGTGGAGGAACCTGGATTTGCACATGAAAAATATGCACAGAGGGGGCATGAGTACACCACAGTGGTACTCAGTAAGTACCAAGCCTAACCTCAGTTGGGTAGTGACGAGGAAGGTTAGGGCCCTCCTGAGGTAAAATATAATAATAAATTAACGGTATGAAAGAAATGGCAGTAATAATGAATACATCAGTAGAATAAAACAAACTAAACAGAGCAATATCAAATACGCAAAGAATGGAACAACCATAGAATAAGTACAACCCAATATCAACGATAACAATGAGGATCTCTTAGGATATCGTTCTGTAGTCCTTTTTCTCAATTGTCCCATGGATATCCCGGGATACCGTCCTGTAGTCCATCACATATGTAAATCTGAAGGATCTCCCGGCATACCATCCCGTAGTACAACCATCAATATGCAGGGGATCTATTGAGAATTTGACCTCGAGTCCCAAAGTAAACGTGCAGGGGATCTATTGGGAATCTAACCCGCAGTCCCAAAGTAAAAGTGCAGGGGGATCTACGAGGAATAGAACCCGTAGTCCCAAAGTAAACAAACAATAAGGGGGGGGGGACTACAGGAATCCCACATCCGTAGTCCCAATATAAATGTGCAATCACAACCAGAAGATATAAAGAACTAAACTACCAACAAATAAGCAACAGGTAGTACTGGCCTAATATGCTTCATGTAGTACAGTCAAGGCAACTTAATCAATTAGGCAAGTTAAATCAACTAAACATGCATTCCTAATCTAGCACATGTTATAATTACAAGTAGAATAAAACAAATATGAAAGAAACTTAATCTTAATATCTTAAGTAAAAATTGGATTTTCATCAATTGGCTCAAGTACGCGCTCGTCACCTAATATACAATGCACTCAAAATAACAAATAACAAATCCAAAAGGGAAAGGTCCCCCCTCCCCCCTCTACGCAAGGTTAGACAAGCTACTTACCTCAAACCGACTCAAAATCAAATGGAAATCACGCCCTTGCCACGCGTATCCGACTCCAAATGACCCAAATCTATTCAATTCAATTACATATAATAAATACATTGCAAATAACTGGTTTTGCTATTTAATTCAAAGCTACGACGTAAAATTAGATAAAATGACCAAAATGCCCTTCAGACCAACATCTGAGAATCGAATAATATTTCTTTTTCAGAACTCTCGTACTCTCACGAGTCTAACCATATAAAAATCTCTCAAATTGGAGGTCAAACACCCACTCAAAACCTAATAGTTTAGCCTATGAAGTTTTACCCCATTTTTCCAATTTTTGATCCCAAATTCGAATTTTAATGATGGATATAACTAAAAATGATAAAATATAACTAGAAGGAATTAAAGAAACGTTACCAAATAGTTTTCTCTTCAAAACCCTTTGAAAATCGCACTTCCCCGAGCTCAATTTGATTTTTGTAACTTATGAAATCTAACCCTCAAAGTTTCTATATCTACACAGGCGTTTCCGCTTCTGCGGTCCCGCTTATGCGGAAAACGAACCACTTCTGTGACTTTTATTAAAAATGCGACGCCCGCATCTGCGGTTCCACTTATACAAATTTCTTACCGCTTTTGTGACTTTCTTATAGACAACCCAGGATCGCATCTGCGATAAAAGCCTCGCAGGTGCATAACCGCATATGTGGTAGATCTTTCGTACTTGCGGAAAAAGATGAGGGATCCCAAATTCGCTCCTGCGATTGAGTGGTTCTGCAGCTTTGCTTCTGCGGTTCCCAAGCCGGAGAAGCGAAAATACCAGAAGAGGAAAACCAGCTGCTACAACACTTTAAAAATTCCTTCGTTAACCACCCAAAATCATCTAGAGGCCCCAGGGACCTCAACCAAAAGCACCAATAACACCTAATACCTTATTCAAACTTGTACCAATCTTTTACACCACCTAAAACAATGCGAGAAACTCGAATTAATCAATGATTTGAGCCTAAGAACTTCAAATTCCATCAAAATACAATTTCGACTAAAAAACCTAACCAAAACACATCCAAATGACCTGCAATTTTTCACACACATTCCAAATGATATTACGGAGCTACTGCAACTTCTAGAATTCCATTCCGTCCCTCTGATCAAAAAGTCACTATCGGACCGAAAACTTCAAAAATTCAACCTTCGGCATTTCAAGCCTAAATGAGCTACAGACTTTCAAAATACATTCCGAACACGCTCTCAACCCCAAAATTAGGTAACAGTGCTAACAGAACCATTAGATTTCCATTCCGAGGTCGTCTTCGCACTGTTCTGACTATGGATCACTTTTCAATACTTAAGCTCTCATTTAGGGATTAAGTGTCCCAAAAGTCTTCGAAACTCAACACCGAACGTCCCGGCAAATCAAAATAGCAGAAATGAACTTAGGGAAAGCAGTTAATAGGGGATCAAGGCGTTAATTCTTAAGACGATCGGCCGGGTCGTCACGAACGGTCTTCTCTTTTGCGAAGAATTAATCGCATTTACGACCTGGAGATGGTCCTCATTTGCGATCTCTTTGTCGCTTTTGTGAAAACTGGAATTTTAGGGTTGTTTCGCAAATGGAAAGCATGCATCGCATTTGCTCATGCTTCGTATTTGCGACAACTGGGGACTTCGAAGATGCAAGCATTATATCGCATTTGCAACTTCTGAAAGTTTTCGCATTTGCGGACATCACAATACCGAACAAGAGTTTGCAATTGCGACATCTGCAGCTGCGTAAAATATTGATAAAATCGGAACTTAGCTCATTTTATACTATTTTCAACCCTAAAAACTCTAGAAGTGATTTTTGAACATGATTTTCTTTCCAAATTCATTGGTATGTATCGTTAACTAGTTTTCAATCAATTTCAACTACTTTACATGAATTTTTGACATTAAATCTATGAATTTCAAGGTAAAAATTTGGAATTTTGGGTAAAATTTATAAATTTTATAAAATATAGATTTAGACCTCTAATTTAGGTGGTATTTTGAAATAAAATACATATCCGAGCTCAAGGGTGAATGGGTAGTTGAGATTTTGTTCGAATCTCAGACTTCGACCAAGCGGGCATAGAGTTGACTTTTTATAAATTATCAAAATTAAACTTTTTCGTTCGTAGGTAGTTTTTAAAGCTTATATTGAAATGTGTGATTGATAATTGGCTAGAATAAATTGGTTTGGAGTCTTGTTTGAAAGGCAAAACTATAATTGATTGTTGATTTGGTTGCGAAAAGTAAGTGTCATGGTTAACCTTGACTTAAGTAATTAGGATTTGTTTGATTTATTTGCTATTTAATTTTATATGTGGGAACGACGTACGTGGAATGTCGAGTGTACATGCGTAGTGTTACGCGGCGCCTTTCTGAGATTCTTTGGAAGGGCAACGTAAGGCTAAGCAACTGATGTCAAGGCAGTTGCTGTCCGCCAAATGAGGTCCCCTCCGTGCGCTAGACTAGAACGTCAGTGCCGCACGGGAAAACCGATGTCAAGAGAAATTGAGAGAACAGAAATGAGAATTGAGAATGAGAGAAAGCTTGATTGCATTAAATGAAAGCTATTACAAAAGCAAGGTGGTATCGAGGGGTGGAGACACCAGTACAGAGAATTGATTGCTGAAAATGTTTGAATGCTGTATACCCCCTAATAATACTTAAAAAAAATAAACCTAAGTTACATGAGTAAACCAAAAAAAGCCAGAGAATCACACTGCATGAAAATGATGTAAACTAGCCTAAAACAATACAATGAAAAGGACTTAGTTTATTACAATGTACAACTAAGTCTGATGGCAGCAACTTGGTCTTGCGGGTCTGCGCGCGGCATTGTCTGCGCGCGCGGCGTTGTTGGAGTCTGCCTGCGGCTGGGCGCTCGCGAGGGATATCGGTGGGGGGACAGAGGCACCTGCGCGCTTGTCACTTGGCACGGCCAAGACCACGGGGCCGTCCGTGGCGCTAGGCATTGGGAGGCTAGCTAGGACGCCACGGGGCGCGCCCAAGGGGTCATGGGGCATGGCTGGAAAGCCGCCCATGACATTTTCCCCCACCTGAGTTGGCGACGTCCTCGGCGCCTTGCTTGAAAAATAATCTTCAATGAGGCTCTTGTAGGCTTTGAGGTTTTTTCCCCTCTCCCAAGTATTCTCTTCTGCATCACATCCCTTCCATTTTACCAAGAATTCTTGGTGATCTTTCCTTGAGGCATGAATCACTCTGTCATCAAGGATAGCTTCAGCACGCCTTTTCCCGATTGAATTGGGACCCCGGATGCTGGGTACTGTAAGCTGGCTCCTTGAAGGATCCTCCGTGTCTTCTCGAAAAGGTTTCAAGAGACTGACATGGAAGACTGGATGGATTTTCCACCAAGCTGGGGTATCCACCCGGTATGCAACTTTCCCAATGCGCCTCTCAATGGACAGGGGTCCAATATATTTTTGCAATAGGCGAGGATCATGGACTCCCGCAAATAAGTATCGCTTTGGGATTTTGACCATCACTTTGTCTCCTACTTGATATTCAACAAAGCGACGATTCTGATCAGCAAGCTTCTTCATCCGCTTTTGAGCTTTGACAAGATAGCTCCGCACTATCTCCAGATTCTGTTTCCACTCTTTTGAGAAGCTAGCAACTCGAGGAGACTTAGCCATGTTCGGTGCATTCACTGTGTGTGGGAGTAGCGGTTGTTGTCCGGTAACAATTTCAAAAGCGCTTTTGTTTGTACTAGAGCTCTTTTGTGAATTGAAACACAGTTGAGCAGCATCCAGAAGCTTCACCCAATTCTTCTGTGATCCGGTTACAAAGTGGCGGAGATATTCCTCCAACATGCCATTGAACCGCTCCGTTTGGCCATCCGATTGCGGGTGAAAACTTGAGCTGTGACTCAATTTTGACCCAAGGCACTTGAAAAGCTGGGTCCAAAAATTGCTGGTGAAGCGTGAGTCGCGATCACTAACAATGTCTTTGGGCAGACCCCAATATTTGACGACATGAGAGAAGAAGAGTCGAGCTGTATCTTCTGCTGATATATATTGTAGGGCTACAATAAAGGTGGCATACTTGGAAAACCGGTCTACCACAACCAAGATAGTTGTGAGATATCCGACCTTGGGCAATCCGGTGATGAAATCCAGAGAAACACTTTCCCAAGGTCTCTTTGGGACGGCTAGAGGTTCCAAGAGTCCCGCTTGTGTCAAGCGGTCTGACTTGTCCTTCTGACATACTAGACAAGTCTTTACATACTGAGTGACATCGTCGGCCATTTGAGGCCAATAATAGGCACGACGAAGCAGCGCCATGGTGCGTTCTTCACCGGGGTGGCCAGCCCACAGAGTATCATGACATTCCGCAAGAAGAGTCCTCCATAGATCTCCTCCCTTTGGAACATAAAGCCGGTTTGGTTCCCTTTAACTTTCAGAAAACCATCTTCCGTGTAGAACTGGCGAGTCTTGCCCTGTCCTACTAAATCAACCAAATACTGAGCTGCGGGATCCTTTGTGAGTAGATCCTGTATCCGGTCCTTGATGGAGGTGGCTACTTCGCTCCCCCTTAGGGTGGCGAGTTGGCACACTGACGCTAGGTCAGCTCTCGGACTGAGTGCATCAGCAACATGATTGGTCTTTCCACTGCGATACTCCAGGTTAAAGTGGAATTCAGCTAAGAGTTCCTACCACCTGGCCTATCAACCATTCAGCTTTAGCTGGGTCATGAAATGGCTGACAACTGTTTTGTTTATCTTGACCACGAACGGGGTCCCCAACAGATAGAGCCTTCAGAGGCGCAAGCAATGGACGACAGCTAATAACTCTTTCTCATGGGCGGCATAGCGTCGCTCCGCATCCTTCAGCTTCCGACTCTCGTACGCCACGGGATGCCCTTCTTGCATCAAGACCCCACCAAGGGCATAGTCAGATGCATCTGTTTGTACCTCGAACGACTTGGCCAAATCAGGGAGAGCTAAGACGGGGCTACTAGACATAGCCGCCTTTAAGGCATTGAAGGCTTCCGCTCTCTTTGGTCCCCAATCCCAAGGTGTGACCTTCTTGAGGAGTTCTGTCAACGGCACAGCAATGAGGGAGTAGTTCTTCACAAACCGCCGATAGAAGTTGCATAGGCCAAGGAATGACCTTAAGGCGTGAACATCCTTTGGCGGCGGCCAGTCTGTGATGGCCTGGATCTTCTGTTGGTCCATCTTGATGCGTCCTTCCTCAATGACATGTCCGAGGAAGTCAATTTGCTTTTGAGAAAAGGAGCATTTGGAAAGCTTGGCATATATCTCATGCTCCCGCAAACGAGTTAGGACCTTCCGCAAATGCACTAGGTGTTCTCCCAATGTTTGGCTATACACCACAATGTCATCTAAGTAGACCACCACAAATTCATCAATGTACTCCCGGAAGACTTGATTCATCAAAGTGCAAAATGTGGCGGGAGCATTAGTCAAGCCGAACGGCATGACCATGAAGTCGTACGACCCATATCTTGTTACACAGGTCGTCTTGTGCTCGTCACCCTCTGCGATCCGAACTTGCCAATAACCGGTCTTGAGGTCTATCTTGGTGAACACCGTCGCACCACCCAGTCTATCGAACAAGTCTGCCATCAGTGGAATAGGGTACTTGTTCTTCACTGTGATCTTTTTTAGAGCTCGATAATCCACACAGAGTCGCAGACTGCCATCATGTTTCTTTTGGAATAGAACAGGGGACCCATATGGGGACTTCGAGGGTACAATGATCCCTGTATCTAGCATTTCCGTCAATTGTCTCCGAAGCTCGGTGAGTTCGGGTTGTGACATTCTGTAGGGCGCCCGGGCAGGTGGCTTCGCGCCCGGCACCAATTCAATCTCATGGTCCATAGTACACCTAGGCGGGAGCCGCTTTGGCAGGTCTTGTGGCATAACATCTTCAAAATCTAGTAGTAGCTCCTTCACGGGTTCAGGAATAAGGCCCGATGAGCGTTCTATCTCTTCGATGCAGAGGGTTGCCAGGAACGTAGGCTCATCCCTTTTGACCCCCTTCTTCAACTGCAAGGCTGAGATGTTCTCAACGACCATCTTTATGGGGATGCATGGAATAATGCAGGGCTTGGCCCCGTTGGTTCCCATCATCAGTAGCATGTCTGAAAATGGCACAGGCATGGTATTGGTCTGCCTCAAGAACTCCAGTCCAACAATCAGCTCGAAGTCATCTATGATTACCACTCGCAGATTGAATTTTCCTTCGTAGGGGCCAAGTTTCACCGGTACCTCTTTGGCTATTCCACCCACGGGTTGGGGTGGAGAGTTGATAGCCTTGACATTGCCTTTGCCTTTCCCTACAACCAATCCAAGGCGCTCTACCTGAGTCGAGGCTAAGTAGTTGTGGGTAGCACCCGTGTCTATCATGGCCCGAATGGGCTTGCCATTCACCTTCATCTCGACGAACATTAAGGACCTCTCTTGTTTAGGAGAGGTCTCTTCCTTCGCCTTCTTCTTTCCTTTCTTCATGACTGGACGCGGGTCCTTCTTCTTACGGATACCGGCACAAGTCTCCTCTAATGCTTTAGAGATGGAACCTACAATTGCATTGAAGGCACCTACTGGTTCAGTCTGGTCGGCATCATCTGAGTCGTCATCTGTCCCATCATCAATGGCTTGATGGGCGTTCATTTGTGCATGCGGGCATTCATTATTCCAATGTGGTCCGCCGCAATGACGACATCCTGAAGGGGGCTTTCTCCCCCGGTCAACGTTGTTTGAGGCGGCACTGTTGTTGCTGGAGGAAGGAGCTCTAGATTTGCTTGAGTTCCGATCTCCCCCACTTTTGCTAGGACTACTATTGCTAGGCTGGCCCCCTTTGAAACCTGTTCGGGCAGGCGGTTGAGGCCTGTCCTTTCGAGCTTCCATTTGATAGTCCCCAAGACATTCAGTTGCCTGGATTGCCTTGGGAAGGGTATCTACCCTTTGTCTCTGTAGCTCCACGCGGGCATAAGGTTTCAACCCTTCCATGAAAGTGAAGAGTTTGTCTTTGTCCCCCATGTCGCGTATGCTTAGCATGAGTGCGGAGAATTCTCGCACGTAGTCCCGCACTGATCTTGTTTGACGGAGCTCCCGTAGTTTCCTCCTGGCATTGTATTCTACATTCTCGGGGAAGAACTGCAAGCATATGGCGGCCTTCAGCTCTGCCCATGTCTCGAGAGTATCTTCACCGGCCTTGATGGCTTCATACTTCACTCGCCACCAGAGTTTAGCATCACCCTGAAGATACATGGCAGCAGTTGCTACCTTCTTAGCTTCCTCCAGATCCCCAATAGCATCAAAATACTGTTCAACATCAAAGATGAAGTTTTCCACTTCCTTGGCATTCCTAGCCCCACTGTACTGCTTTGGTTCAGGAATTTTCAGTTTCTTTGTTACGGAAGCGGAGTTTATAGCACCTCCAATTTGGTTTCCACCTCCTCGGAGTAGGCCCTGTAAAGCAGCATTGACAATATTGAGTTGATCTGCCAATTTGTCGATAGTTTGCTGCATGGCAGTCACCTTTTCTGCCTCTTGTGCCCTGAGGGCTTGATCCTCGATGCGCCCTTGTTGGAGCACCTCGAGCTTGTCAAAAATTTCAGCCGATTCTGTGGCTGCCGTTTGCCGGTCTACCTCGGAGTCGCGACTGATGTTTTCAACATCAACTTCGACCTGGAGCATCCTGCGATCCAGGTCCTCCAACCTTTGCAGTAGGCTGGTTCTTATTTCAGGCACCATATCCACAATAAGCCGCAATTCCTCAACCGTACCTTCGAGAACCGCAATGCGGTCTCCATAATTCACCATGGTCAGAAATGGTGGTAATGTAAACACGTTCCCTCGTCCGATGTCGAGCCTAGGCTTTGATACCAACTGTTACGCGGCGGCTTCCTGAGATTCTTTGGAAGGGCAACGTAAGGCTAAGCAACTGATGTCAAGGCAGTTGATGTCCGCCAAATGAGGTCCCCTCCGTGCGCTAGACTAGAACGTCAGTGCCGCACGGGAAAACCGATGTCAAGAGAAATTGAGAGAACAGAAATGAGAATTGAGAATGAGAGAAAGCTTGATTGCATTAAATGAAAGTTATTACAAAAGCAAGGTGGTGTCGAGGGGTGGAGACACTGTAAACGCGTGATTTTTGACCCTACCCGAGATTTTTTATATTTTTAACGTAAAAGATTTAGTTTAGTTTTAATATAGTTATTTTAGCTAATTTTGACTCTTTTACTTTATTTTTACCTTAAAATAAAAAATAACAAAAAAAATATAGTTTTATTAATGTTTCGTAGTCATTTTAAACTTGAAAAATACAAAAATATTACTTTATATTATTAGCTTTATTAAAAACGAAAATTATGAAAATAAATAAATAAATAGTTTCATCAACATTTTGGGGTTACTTTAATCTCGAAAAAATATATAAAAAATAGTTTTGTTTTAATTATGAGTCTTATAGTTATTTTGCTTACGTAGGATTAATTAATAACACCGTGTTCTCATTCTCGATTCCGGGCAAAGAATAATATTCGGGTTCAAATTACCCAATTTTATAATTTTCGGACCTAGCCCATAATAATCCGAGCCCACCACACGTGGGGGACACGGACGGAGCACGAGACGAAGCCCATGACCCTTGTAAACACGTGGTTTTTGACCCTCCCCGAGATTTTCTATATTTCTAGCGTAAAATATTTAGTTTAGTTTTAATATAGCTATTTTAGTTAAATTTGACTCTTTTACTTTATTTTTACCTCAAAATGGAAAAATAACAAAAATATAGTTTTATTAATGTTTCGTAGTCATTTTAAACTTGAAAAATGCAAAAATAGTACTTTATATTTTTATCTTTTTATTAAAAACGAAAATTACAAAAATAATTTTTTATTAATATTTTGTAGTCATTTTAAACTTGAAAAAAATAGTTTTATTTTAATTATGAGTGTTATAGTTATTTTTGATTACCTAGGATTAATTAAATAACACCATTCTCGGTTCCGGGCGAAGAATAATATTTGGGTTCAAACTACCCGGTTTTATAATTTTCGGACATAGCCCGTAATAACCCGACACTACACTAAGGGGGGGGGGGGGGGGGGGGGCTCACGTGAAGGGGGGGAATGCACATGCACACACACTACAAAACACATGCACACACACTACAAAACACATGCACACACACTACAAAACACATACACACATGACATGGAGGAAAATGCATAATGCACACACATGCACACATGCACACTACTTGAAAAATTAAGGGACAAAAATGCACATGCACACTACTACAAGAAGAGAGAAAAGGAAAAGGATATAAGGTGATCTTGTTCTTGAAGAAGAGAAAGGGGGAAAACGGGCAAAAGGAGAATTGAAAACTAAAGAAGAGAAGAAAACGGGAGAAAAGGCAGAGAAAGGAGAGGAAACAAAAACCATTCAAAAAACAAAAGAAAGGAGAACAAAAACGTGAAAGAAAGAGGGGAGGAAAGGAAAATCGTTCAAAAAACAAGAAAGAAAAGAAACGTAAAAAAAAAATAGAGAGAAAGGAAAAGAAAAGGAGAGAGGCTAACGTTTTTTTTTAACAAAGGGGAGAGCACACTGTTTCGGTTTTCATATATTGAAGGGGGGATAATTGTAGGTCTTGTTCAAAAGAGGAGAAGGAAAACGGCAGTACAAAAAGGAGAGAATAAGAACAAAAATACTACACATTTTCTAACGGGAAGCAAAAAGAGAAGAGAAGCAGTAAACATTTCTGTTGAGTTCGTCGTCATTCGTCGAGGTCCGGTACGTCGTTGGTTAGTCGCTGTCCTTGGTTCCGGTTTGGTTCGAGTTCTGTCCGGAGAGGTCGAGGTTTGAGATCGTCATAAAAGGTTCGTTTTCTCGTTGTGTACGTTGAAAAATATGCAGAAATAAAGGTGTTGTTCTTTTCCGATATTGTTCTTCTCGCTAATATTTTGGATCGTTTCGTATTTGATTTACTTTCGTATGGTTCAGACTATTTTTGTAAATATATGATTTTGTTGAACATGCAATGTCGAAGTTAGATAATGAAAATGACTAATCCTTCATATGCTCGCCAACTAGTTATGCTTCCATTGTTTATGTAATTGTTCACCATAGTCTTGAATTTGCTCGCTTAGTTAGCTACTCGTATGTTTACTCGAATTGGTTATAGTTGAGCACGATGTTGTCACATTATGGAAATTGGTTCATTATTCTTTAACCGAACGACGTAATTAGATTAAAGGAATCGGGGGTGCATTTCATGTGACCCGACTCCAATTTTGAACAAGGTTAAATAAAGCGTGTCGTGAACCAGAAGTGCATTTCATGTAGTGTGGCTCGCAACATGTTTTAAATAATCTTGAATTAACTCTCAAATAAATATAGCGGAATGTAGTTTGCTTTTAAATTAGAATTAGAGTTATGCCTCGCCTAACAAAATTGTACAAATCGCGGGGCCCTCATAAATGTATATGTAAAATATTTAGATTTCGAGATGTGCCGTTTCTTAGCGAATTTCATGGCCTTCTCAAAAATGTAAATAAGTAATCGCTCTAGGCGCGTATTTTAATAATTTTACCTTCTTAAATACGGGCGTGCATTTCATGCGGCCCAAATCCAAATCCCAAAATGTTGAATAAGAATGTGTCGAGGATCCGGGTGCATTTCATGTGACGTGATTCGAAACATATTTTTAGGCAACATTCTCTTTCGTAAATAATAATAATAATAAAAGCGGTAAAGGGATATTAATTTGCATTAAGTATATAACTGTAAAAATCGGATAAATAAGCCGAATATGACAGTTAAGCGACCGTGCTAGAACCACGGAATTCGGGAATGCCTAACACCTTCTCCCGGGTTAACAGAATTCCTTATCCGGATTTCTGGTTCGCGGACTGTTAAACAGAGTCATTCTCTTCCTCGATTCGGGATTTAACCGGTGACTTGGGACACCATAAATCTCCCAAGTGGCGACTCTGAATAAATGAATCCCATTTTGATTGTCCTTTAATTGGAAAAACTCCTTTTACACCTACGCGCCCACGCGGGTTTGCAGAAAAAAGAGGTGTGACAGCTCTGGCGACTCTGCTGGGGACAAAAACCCTGAACCACTAGTTCGGGGTTTAAGAATTCGAGCTTGGAATAATTGTTGTATTTGGCTTATTAATTATCTGATTTTATTATATGTTTGTATTAATGTGCAAAATAATATTTTTATCGCTTTGATATTTTTTTTGAACTATACATATAAATTGTGCCGAAACCAATCTCCTCTCTAAGTCTTCTAAATCATGAAGAAGGGTGCACTTCGTGTGACTTCTTTTCTGTATAGTGTCTAATTCCCACCTTAGAACGAGGTTTGGATAAGTTGCAAAACCGGTGAAACTTCTGTATTCCCGGGTTGCTGCCTCCTCCTCGGCTCGAGTTGTCCGCTCGGGTAAGCCAGGTCTAGAACAATAAACCCAGGTTTTGAACTTAGAATAACGTGACTTCATGCCGGATCCCTAGTAGGAACGCTTATTTGCATCATGTTGCATTTGACTTAGGGGACTCGACACGGGGGTTGAGTTCATCTAGGACAGGTGACCTGAAATCAAAAGACCATCCTGCTGCATCCTGTTTGTTTTACGCATTTATTTCAGACTTGCAGGCTAACCGGTTTTTTTTATATTGAGGAAAATGGAAAAAAAAAATAATAAGTTTCAAAATAATTTGTTTTTTTTACTTAAAAAGAAAAAAAAAACAACGTTTGTTGTAAAAAAAAAAAAAAAAAAAAAAAAAGTGTGATTAAAATAAAAAAAAAAATAGTTTCAAAATAGTTTGTTTTTTTACTTAAAAAGAAAAAAAAACGTTTGTTGTAAAATAAAAAATGTGTGATCAAAATAAAAAAAAAATAGTTTCAAAATAGTTTGTTTTTTTACTTAAAAAGAGAAAAAAAAAACGTTTGTTGTAAATATGTGATTTCAAAATAGTTTTTTTTATTTAGAAAAAAAAAAATTTGTTTTAAGCTAAAAAAAATGTGCGAAAAAATAATAAATAGTTTGTTTCCTTTAAAGATGTAGTTTGTTTGACCGAACTACGCTGGTTTGATTCTCACATGGTGTGAGATACGTAGGCAACCTTCATCGGGTCCAACCACCCCTTCAAAAATTTTTTTAAAAAAAAAAATATCGAAGTTTTAGTTTTCAATAAAATCAAAGTGATGCCGTTTTTGCAAATAGCCGAATGTTCTGAAAGGACGCCGAAAGGCTATTTTTTGCAAAAACAGCCACTTTGAATTTTGCAAAAAGAGCCACTTTGTCTAAATAAGCCATTACATGGCCAACTTATGAAAAAATAGTTTTGTGTTGGTCTATGGTGATGCCGAACGATGCCCCATGAGCCACAGGAAAAAAAAATTTCAAGTTTTATCTTTCTTAAATAAATTTTGCAAAAATAGCCATTTTGTCAAATAAGCCATTATGTGGCCAATTTTGTAGAAATAGTCATAAGTGACACCAAAAATATTTTTATTCTTGTAGAAATCTCCGGCACAAGGTGTGAAAGTTTTTCATCAGAGTTTGTAGTTGGAGTCGGCTTTTACAATTTTTTCATTTCTTCAAAAAAAGAAAAAAAAATCAAATGAACATCTCTTTATTTCTTGCATTAATTTGCAAGAACTACGCTCGGTATGATTCATGCGGGGTCATGATACGTAAGCAATCTCCATAAGATTCGACCACAACTGTATATGTATATATATATTAAAAAAAAAATTGTGGAAGTTAATAACAAGAGAGGTTTTCAAGGATAATGGAAAAGGAAAAGCTGGAATGATGCATGTAGCGAATACATATATGGTTAACTGACTAGGTGCATTACATCCAATGTGCGATAACATATCTGTTAAACTCTGTGAACTTACCGGTTTGTTGCATTTTCAGAAAGTTTAGCGGTTGGCTTGACAGAATATTCTGGCCAATCACCATTACCATACTAGATCAAAACGGCCAATTCTAGCAAGCATGTCTAGTTCCGTCAAGAGTCTCGATGGAGAGAAAACAGAGATACAGATAATGAAAGATGAGGTGGATCGGTTGAGACAGCAAATAACAGAGATGCACCTAGCCTGGGCTAGGGGACAGTCACCGCCAAACCTTCCTACTCTTACACCAGTTCCAGAGCGTCCGCCTATTGATCCCTCGACAAGTGCATCAATCTATCCATATTATCAAGGGGAAAACCCTTATACATCCCAGGTTCCACCAGCTAGACAAAATACTCCTCCTCCGGTCACCCCTGTTTTCGTGGCACCTCCACCTGCTACTTTACAGAAGTCGTCCAGTGAACCGCTTTTTCAAATACATGACAATCATTGTTATGATCCCGAGCCTACCTTTAAGGCTCCTGAACCGCATTCACACACCCCTCACTGGGATAACCCGGCAGAACCAGAAAGACACCCCAAACGTTTGGAACATGAGGAGGTTATTCGGAAAGTCAAGAGCCTGGAGCAATCCTTCAGGAATATGCATGGTTTAGGCAACCAAGTCAGTGTTGCTTACAAAGATCTGTGCCCGTTTCCAGATGTCCAGTTGCCCGGTGGGTTCAAAATGCCCAAGTTTGACCTATACGAGGGGCATGGTGACCCAGTAGCCCATCTCCGAGGTTTCTGCAGCAAAATGCGAGGAGCCGGAGGGCGAGATAAAATTCTGATAGCTTACTTCGGTCAGAGCTTGGGAGGGTCTGCACTAGAGTGGTACACCAGGCAGGATCCCAACGGATGGTTTACATGGGATGACCTGGCCCAAGCATTCATCGGCCAGTTTCAATATAATCTTGAAATAATCCCTGATCGCTTATCATTGCTCAAGCTAGAGAAGAAACCCGCTGAAAGCTTCATAGAATTTGGGTTCCGCTGGAGGGAACAGGCAGCAAGGGTGGATTCCCCGATGAGAGAGAATGAAATGGTAGACTACTTCTTGCAGACACTGGAGCCAACTTACTTTAGTCACCTGGTGACATCGGTTGGTAAATCTTTCGATGAGGTGGTCAAAATGGGCGGAATGATAGAAGAGGGACTTAAGTCCAATAAGATATTGAGCTATTCCGCGTTGAAAGCAACAACTCAAGCTATTCAGAATGGCACAGGGGTTGCATTCGGGAAGAAGAGAAAAGAAGAAGTTGCAACAGTAGAGGAGGGTACTTGGTCCGGATCGAAAGGTCCTTCACATCATTACCAAGCCAGACCCTACTACCCAAATCACCCTAATCACCCTCCCCGAAACACATATCCACCACCAAGGGCTTACAATAACCCTCCAGGACCAGGTTTCCGAGGGAATCATGCCTTCAGAAAGGAAAAGGCACAAAGAACATTCACTGAGTTGGGAGAAACTTATACTGCTCTGTTCCGCAAATTGAAGCAGATAGGTTTGTTGAGTCCTATTGAGCCAAGATTGCCAAATCCCCTACCCCAAAATATGGATCACTCCGTAAGCTGTGAGTATTGTTCAGGGGCTCTCGGACATGATACCGAAAAGTGTTGGAAGCTGAAACATGCGGTCCAAAATCTCATTGACACCAATAAAATCGAGGTTCAGACACCAGAGGCACCCAACATTAATCAGAATCCATTGCCAGCTCACCCTTAGACCCAACGTATAAGAAGTCATGCTTGGTAATCAGGAGGAGTTTCGGTGGTTTGTTTTGTTGTCATTTCTTTTGTCCGAGTTGTTTTCGGGGTTGTGACCCGGATCTTGTTTTGAAGTGAAACCCTATTATCTTTCCATTTTTGGTCATTACAGTTTGCTTAAATCGTTGCAAGTTTCGTTTCAGTTTTGTATTTTGGTTTGCTTGATTGTATTTCAACCACTTCTCCGTTTAGTGAAACTTTTGGTCTTTTATTACCCAGTTCGTCTTTTTGTTTAGTTTTCTATCTTTAAATTTTTCCATTTGTTCGAACACCAACTCTAATGACATGGCATCGCACATAATTTTGGCCTAATATTAAGGGTAAATCATGAAGCAATTCAAAGATAATCAGGTCATTGGTCATTTTAAAAAAAAAGAAATAAAAATGATTTGAGATTATTTGGAGCCCGAATCATGTGAGACTGGGGCAGGTAAAACATGAAGAAACCCTTAAAGGAAAATTGGCCATGCTAAGACGGGGTTCGCTCGTTATACTGAAATGAAAGTGTCATCCAACAATACTTTAAAATGATAGATGAAAGGCGAATGGACGATACGGTTATCAATCAGGGCACAAACAAAAGATGTCGTGAATATGTTGTTTGAACTTGGCATGTTTTGAAGATTGGAATGACAAAGGCTTTTTGTTCTGCTATCCAAACACTTTATCCATCGTCAACACTTTGAGCCTTATTTTAAATTCTTTCATACCCCTCCTTCGGAATTAGTTGCAAAGACTAGAAACACAAGTCTGAAAGAAAAAAAAAGGAGATAAAGAAAAAGAAAAGAAAAAGAAAACAACAAAAAGAGATAAAGAAAAGAAAAGGAAAAGAAAAATGAATGAAAAAGAGAAACTTGAAAAAAAAAGGGAATTGGGAACTACGTTTGACCTGATTCCTTAAAGAGGATACGTAGGCGCTTCACAGCTCGGTCATAGTGTAAATAAAGAAATAAAAATCCCCAAGTAAAAAAAAACTGGGGCAAAGAAAAATTGTGTTTATTGTAAATAAATTTAGGTCCGAAGGTTGTAAATTTTGAACCCAAAATTGATTTTGTTTTGAGCCTTCAATACCCTTTCTTTCTAGCCCTATCCAAATCCCACGTTACGGTCCAAAGAAAGACCTTCCGATCAGTCTTCAAAAGATGCCGCGTCAGGCGAGGGATAGAGTCCTATCATAATATAACACGTTGATTCTCGGCAGAAAAGACGTTGATTCTCAGCAGAAAGGAAATACGAGAGAGTCTTGGCAGTGACACCCCAATCCCCAGCTAAAAGTGATACAAATGAGAGAATCTTACCGGTGAAAACCTTCACAGGCACCATAAGACGACGAAAGCTGAGAGGAAATCAAAATGAGAGAGGCTTGAAAGTGAAAACCCTTCGGGCACTACAGGTCGAATAAAGGTGATAATCAGATGGAAATCACGAGACAGAAATCGTGAAAGACGAAGGATAGACCATATGTGCATGTCATGACCAGTGGAGTTGGTATTCGCGTTTGATAAGTTTTGTAGATATTTCTTGCTAGAGAGTCATTTTCTTTTTCCTTTGTCTCCTATTTTGTTTCTTTTTATCTTTCTCATTTTTATCAAAAATTCCCCATCAAGGTCTGTCTAGTCAGAACAAGTGAGAAATGACTTCAAAACTTGCCACCAACTTTCCAATTATTATGCAAAGCAAGGAAAGACCATTGACGGCAGAGAAGTAGGGTGCGAAGAAGATTATTAAACTGGGGCAGAAAATTTTCTTTTCAGTTTGAAAATTTTCTGGAAGTCAATACCCACTTGGGGAAGAAGGAAAGTCTTAAGGGAAATGGTCTTCGACCAGTGTCATCCTCAACAACCTTCAAGAAGAGTGAAACACCAATTTTGAGGAAATGAAAATCCACCGGCAGTGTTATCTTCAACAAGTTCCGAGGTGGTCGGACAACACAGAGTGGTAAAGGAAGAAAGGAAATCTCATCTTCAACAAAATAACCCCCAGCAAGTTGAGAAACACAGAACGGGGAAGGGATAAATGGAAAAACCCATCCCCGGCAGGAATATCATCTCCAACAAATGAAATCATTCCCCAACAAGTTTTGGGAATCCCGAGCGAGGAAAATGGGAAAAGGAAAAACCACCACACAGGAGCGGCACAACCGCTCACAATGTTTTGAACTAACAATTTTTCTATGATTTGAAACAGGGAAAGAAAGTGCTATTGATAGCAGAAAGTCATGCCCCAAGGAAGAACACCAATACTGGGGCAGAAAATTTTCTGCCGTTGTTGAAAATTTTCTCGGAGAAACGAGGAAGGCAATTCAAGATGACGTGTCAGGTTTGTCCACCTTCAAATAGGATGTTTCAGGTTTGTCCACCTTCGAACAGGACATCTCAGGTTTGTTCACTTTTTGATATCATGGGAGTATTCGCCCTCGAATAGGATACGATGGGAGTATTCGCCCTCGAATAGGATACGATGGGAGTATTCGCCCTCGAATAGGATACGATGGGAGTATTCGCCCTCGAATAGGATACGATGGGAGTATTCGCCCTCGAATAGGATACAATGGGAGTATTCGCCCTCGAATAGGATACAATGGGAGTATTCGCCCTCGAATAGGATACAATGGGAGTATTCGCCCTCGAATAGAATACAATGGGAGTATTCGCCCTCGAATAGGATACAATGGGAGTATTCGCCCTCGAATAGGATACAATGGGAGTATTCGCCCTCGAATAGAATACAATGGGAGTATTCGCCCTCGAATAGGATACAATGGGAGTATTCGCCCTCGAATAGAATACAATGGGAGTATTCGCCCTCGAATAGGATACGATGGGAGTATTCGCCCTCGAATAGGATACAATGGGAGTATTCGCCCTCGAATAGGATACAATGGGAGTATTCGCCCTCGAATAGGATACAATGGGAGTATTCGCCCTCGAATAGGATACAATGGGAGTATTCGCCCTCGAATAGGATACAAAGGGAGTATTCGCCCTCGAATAGGATACAAAGGGAGTATTCGCCCTCGAATAGGATACAATGGGAGTATTCGCCCTCGAATAGGATACAATGGGAGTATTCGCCCTCTAATAGGATACAATGAGAGTATTCGCCATCGAATAGGATACAATGGGAGTATTCGCCCTCGAATAGAATACGACGGGACCATCCGCCCTCGAATAGGATATTTTACGTTTGTTTTATTTTACATTGTCCTTTGCATATTTCATAAATTATTGCCAGAATGCATTTTTAATTCAAAAGTTGCTACTAAAAGCGGGCGCCTACCTGTATAACAAAAGGCAAGTCTTCAGTCTTTACATTGCAAGTCTTGAAACCAGTAACCCACCATAAAGCAGAAAGTTACAACAAGAGTTCCCAGCGCAAATTCAAGCGCATGAGTCAAAGGAAAATGAGGGGTGAAGGAAACAAAGAATACTTCCTCAGCAGCGTCAGCCCCAGCAGGCGAGTAAACAGTTCCAAAATATCCCCAGCAGCCAGAAGAAAAAGTAATACGACCCAGGGGAAGGCAATTCCCAGACAAGACAATTCAGAAGAGAAGGTGGCCCGAGAGGCAATGCGGGAAGAAGAAAACGGTACAAGAGGCAAAGGAAGGTAATCAAGATAGGATGAAATTAGTGTGTTATAGTTGAAGTCAGGGAGCCCGCCTGGAGAATGGAGTGGCGATTTAATTTTGAAGTTATAGTTGAAGTCAGGGAGCCCGCCTGGAGAATGGAGTGGCGATTTAATTTTGAAGTTATAGTCGAAGTCAGGGAGCCCGCCTTGGAGAACGGAGTTGCGATTTTATTTTGAAGTAGTAGTTGAAGTCAGGGAGCCCGCCTGAAGAATGGAGTGGCGATTTAATTTTGAAATTGTAGTTGAAGACAGGGAGCCCGCTTGAAGAATGGAGCGGCGATTTATTTTTGAAGTTGGTTAAGGAAAGCGGCAGAGTGTAACGGAAATCCCCAGCATGAATCAGAAGGAAGGCAACCAGAATGCGAGTCAACAGTCCGAGGGGATCAACAGAAGTTTAGTCACAATAAACAAAAAGAAAAAAAGAGGCATGAAGCCAATCCAAAATGCAGAAGTTGATGAAAGATGTGGCATGCTCAAGACATGGCCGAGGTCCCAAGCACTGTATACCTAGTCTTGATTCGAAAAGCAGCACCTGCAACTAGCAAGTATCAAGGTTCAAATTTAGAGTACGCATGAAGCACCAACCAATACTCAAGATCAAGCTTCAGAAGACTTATAGATAGGAATCTTGTAACTAGTAGCTGATAGGCTTAGTTAGTCTTTCTCATGTTTTGATTTTTGATGTAATAGCAGGACCACGGACCGGAACTTCGACGGACCGGAACTTCGATGGGACGGAACCTCGACGGAACGACACCTCGACTGGCTCTCCACCTCGGTTACCCCTTCCTCACTCACTTTCGAACTACACGTGGCCTGATTCCTTTATAGCCGAGGATATGTAGGCAGCTCAGATACAAGGGCTCGGTCACATTCCTCTTCTTTTAGTTTAGTCCCTCCCAATAAGGGTCAGGTCAAAAACACTTGTCTAGTCGTTCTTTGTCTGAAAACTCTTTGTGTTTTCAGTCAAAGAGGGGCAGCTGTAAACACGTGATTTTTGACCCTCCCCGAGATTTTCTATATTTCTAGCGTAAAATATTTAGTTTAGTTTTAATATAGCTATTTTAGTTAAATTTGACTCTTTTACTTTATTTTTACCTCAAAATGGAAAAATAACAAAAATATAGTTTTATTAATGTTTCGTAGTCATTTTAAACTTGAAAAATGCAAAAATAGTACTTTATATTTTTATCTTTTTATTAAAAACGAAAATTACAAAAATAATTTTTTATTAATATTTTGTAGTCATTTTAAACTTGAAAAAAATAGTTTTATTTTAATTATGAGTATTATAGTTATTTTTGATTACCTAGGATTAATTAAATAACACCATTCTCGGTTCCGGGCGAAGAATAATATTTGGGTTCAAACTACCCGGTTTTATAATTTTCGGACATAGCCCGTAATAACCCGACACTACACTAAGGGGGGGGGGGCTCACGTGAAGGGGGAAATACACATGCACATGCACACACACTACAAAACACATGCACACACACTACAAAACACATGCACACATGACATGGAGGAAAATGCACATGCACACACATAGCCTAAGAGACAAAATGCACATGCACACACATATCCTAAGGGACAAAAATGCACATGCACACTACTACAAGAAGAGAGAAAAGGAAAAGGATATAAGGTGATCTTGTTCTTGAAGAAGAGAGAAGGGAAAACGGGCAAAAGGAGAATTGAAAACTAAAGAAGAGAAGAAAACGGGAGAAAAGGCAGAGAAAGGAGAGGAAACAAAAACCATTCAAAAAACAAAAGAAAGGAGAACAAAAACGTGAAAGAAAGAGGGGAGGAAAGGAAAATCGTTCAAAAAACAAGAAAGAAAAGAAACGTAAAAAAAAAATAGAGAGAAAGGAAAAGAAAAGGAGAGAGGCTAACGTTTTTTTTTAACAAAGGGGAGAGCACACTGTTTCGGTTTTCATATATTGAAGGGGGGATAATTGTAGGTCTTGTTCAAAAGAGGAGAAGGAAAACGGCAGTACAAAAAGGAGAGAATAAGAACAAAAATACTACACATTTTCTAACGGGAAGCAAAAAGAGAAGAGAAGCAGTAAACATTTCTGTTGAGTTCGTCGTCATTCGTCGAGGTCCGGTACGTCGTTGGTTAATCGCTGTCCTTGGTTCCAGTTTGGTTCGAGTTCTGTCCGGAGAGGTCGAGGTTTGAGATCGTCATAAAAGGTTCGTTTTCTCGTTGTGTACGTTGAAAAATATGCAGAAATAAAGGTGTTGTTCTTTTCCGATATTGTTCTTCTCGCTAATATTTTGGATCGTTTCGTATTTGATTTACTTTCGTATGGTTCAGACTATTTTTGTAAATATATGATTTTGTTGAACATGCAATGTCGAAGTTAGATAATGAAAATGACTAATCCTTCATATGCTCGCCAACTAGTTATGCTTCCATTGTTTATGTAATTGTTCACCATAGTCTTGAATTTGCTCACTTAGTTAGCTACTCGTATGTTTACTCGAATTGGTTATAGTTGAGCACGATGTTGTCACATTATGGAAATTGGTTCATTATTCTTTAACTGAACGACGTAATTAGATTAAAGGAATCGGGGGTGCATTTCATGTGACCCGACTCCAATTTTGAACAAGGTTAAATAAAGCGTGTCGTGAACCAGAAGTGCATTTCATGTAGTGTGGCTCGCAACATGTTTTAAATAATCTTGAATTAACTCTCAAATAAATATAGCGGAATGTAGTTTGCTTTTAAATTAGAATTAGAGTTATGCCTCGCCTAACAAAATTGTACAAATCGCGGGGCCCTCATAAATGTATATGTAAAATATTTAGATTTCGAGATGTGCCGTTTCTTAGCGAATTTTCTGGCCTTCTCAAAAATGTAAATAAGTAATCGCTCTAGGCGCGTATTTTAATAATTTTACCTTCTTAAATACGGGCGTGCATTTCATGCGGCCCAAATCCAAATCCCAAAATGTTGAATAAGAATGTGTCGAGGATCCGGGTGCATTTCATGTGACGTGATTCGAAACATATTTTTAGGCAACATTCTCTTTCGTAAATAATAATAATAATAAAAGCGGTAAAGGGATATTAATTTGCATTAAGTATATAGCTGTAAAAATCAGATAAATAAGCCGAATATGACAGTTAAGCGACCGTGCTAGAACCACGGAATTCGGGAATGCCTAACACCTTCTCCCGGGTTAACAGAATTCCTTATCCGGATTTCTGGTTCGCGGACTGTTAAACAGAGTCATTCTCTTCCTCGATTCGGGATTTAACCGGTGACTTGGGACACCATAAATCTCCCAAGTGGCGACTCTGAAATAATTAAATAAATCCCGTCTCGATTGTCCTTTAATTGGAAAAACTCTTTGCATCCTTGCGGGTGCGTAAAAAGAGGTGTGACAGCTCTGGCGACTCACGTGGAGACCCATGATTTTTGGTCTCTCACGTGGGAATCTTTAGAATGTGGACAAATGATGGGCTGACTGATTTTAAAAAGGGAGATTTGCACTAGGCTTCTTCATAAAATGAACTGAAGAAGACAGAGAAGGGGGGGATACAATACGAAAAGAAGAAAAAGGCAGCCGATATACACACAGCCGCAACTCTCCATTTCCTCACTCCTACTGCCGTCACCACCCAACCCATAACACCAGCTCACTATCGTTGCTGGAAAGACCACCCACCTCCATCGCTTCCAAAAGCCAACCGCCCAACACCAACCATCACTCCACTGAAATCAGATCTGCCGTCCACCGCCAGCCCGTCGGAAAACACAGCTTCTATTCATCGAGCAGCAACCCAGTAACAACTAACACTTGCTATATCGACGGCCACCCTCCTGCATTTCTCAAAACGACCATACATACACAGTCATATGCCGTAGGTGTCGAGGTTCAAGTTCAGGGTTGTTTTTCGTTCGAAGTTGTTGTCGATTTCCGATTGAGGTTTTGTTTCCGGTCATGTAATGAAGTCAAGTTTCTGAAATATAGAGGTCGGTTCTTCTCCTCTTTCAGTTTTGGTTTATATTGCTATTCTATTATGGTTGAATGAAAGACTTGCACGGATCCTTGTTTGCTTCTGCTAAATCGTTTAATTGCTTTATTTTAATTAAAACCCTTGATGCTTGAATGTGTTTCTGATAAAGCATGTTTGAATGTGTTATTCAAGATAATTTGGTAAATCAGGATAATTGCTATTCTGTCACCACGCACTTGTTGATTGTTTGCCTTCGGAACATTTTTTTTTTTAAAAGTTTTTGATGTCTCACTGTATTCCCAGTTCAATGTGCCCCTGCAAATGAGGAATATTTGGGAATTCTAACAAAATGTTTTGTTGAAAGTGAACGTTTTCCAAGGTGTAACATTCATTTGAGTTTTTTAAAGCTACAGTTTTGTTTTAAGTTAGTTTGGACCAAAGAATCGATTGGCTCAGTAACCATAATCTGATTTTGGTTTGGTAAATGTTCCAAGTTTGATGGCTATTCTAACTTTGGGGTTAATAATGGACATGAATACCATGCTAGGCTATTGTCCCTATGTATTCCATAATTATAATAATCGAATCCTACACCCTTCACAATAATTTCAATAATTTCCATCACAGCGTGCTTTAAGCGTGTTAATTAAATAAATCATCGTGACTATGGGTATGGTTCCCGTGGCATAGTCATGATGCACAAATCTAAACCCGGGTGCATTTCATGTGACGTGATTCGAAACATATTTTTAGGCAACATTCTCTTTCGTAAATAATAATAATAATAAAAGCGGTAAAGAGATATTAATTTGCATTAAGTACATAACTGTTAAAATCAGATAAATAAGCTGAATATGACAGTTAAGCGACCGTGCTAGAACCACGGAATTCGGGAATGCCTAACACCTTCTCCCGGGTTAACAGAATTCCTTATCCGGATTTCTGGTTCGCGGACTATAATACAGAGTCAATCTTTTCCTCGATTCGGGATTCAACCGGTGACTTGGGACACCTTAAATCTCCCAAGTGGCGACTCTGAATTAATTAAATAAATCCCGTTTTGATTGTCCTTCGATTGGAAAAACTCCATCGCGCCCTCGCGGGTGCGCGCAAAAAAGAGGTGTGACAGCTCTGGCGACTCTGCTGGGGATAATAAACCCAGAACCACTGGTTCAGGGTTTAAGAATTCGAGCTTTGAAAAATTATTGTATTTGGCTTATTATTATCTGATTTTATTATATGTTTGTATTTAATGTGATAAATGTTGCTTTTACCGCTTTGATATTTTGTGAACTGTACATATAAATTATGCCGAAACCAATCTCCTCTCTGAGTCTTCTAAATCATGAAGAAGGGTGCACTTCGTGTGACTTCTTTTCCGTATAGTGTCTAATTCCCACCTTAGAACGAGGTTTGGATAAGTTGCAAAACCGGTGAAGCTTCTGTATTCCCGGGTTGCTGCCTCCTCCTCGGCTCGAGTTGTCCGCTCGGGTAAGCCAGGTCTAGAACAATAAACCCAGGTTTTGAACTTAGAATAACGTGACTTCATGCCGGATCCCTAGTAGGAACGCTTATTTGCATCATGTTGCATTTGACTTAGGGGACTCGACACGGGGGTTGAGTTCATCTAGGACAGGTGACCTGAAATCAAAAGACCATCCTGCTGCATCCTGTTTGTTTTACGCATTTATTTCAGACTTGCAGGCTAACCGGTTTTTTTAAATATTGAGGAAAATGAAAAAAAAATAGTCTCAAAATAGTTTGTTTTTTTTTACTTACTTAAAAAGAAAAAAAAACGTTCGGTAATCAAAGACCGAGCATATTATATGTTGCATTTATTTATCATGTATTATTATGATGATTGGTTAAATTCCTGAAAACAAAAAAAAAATAGAATTTTGGAATAGAAAAATATCAAAAATATTGACGAAATGCTGTCGAAAATTTGAAAATTTGAAAAATAGGAAGAGCAATTTTGTTGAAATAATTGGTCATAAAATAATCTGACCGAACTACGCAGGTTTGATTCTCACCGTTAGGTGGGATACGTAGGCAACCCTTATCGGGTCCAACCACCCCTTTAAAAAATCAAAAAAAAATGTGTGTTTAATTTTGTCAATAAATCGAAGTGACGCTGTTTTTGAAAATAGCCGAATGTTCCGAAAGGACACCGGAAGGTTGTTTTTTGCAAAAATAGCCACTTTGAATCATTTTTAATAATTTGCGGGCACGACCTTGAAATATTCCTTGTGGAAATGTTGCAAGGCCATAGCCGCAAAATCAAGTCCGGGTTCACACCCTTTTTGCAAAAATAACCAAAAATGTCAAAATTTTTTTTGATTTTGTTATAAATAAGTCGGGTGATGCTATTCTTGCTTAAAATAAGCCGAACGTCCCTCAAAAGACGCCGGAAGGCTGTTTTTGCAAGAATAGCCACTTTGGATTTTTTTAAAATAATTTTGGACACAGCCTTGAAATATTCCCTCGCAGAAATGTCGAAAGGCTGTATCCGCAAAAATTAAGTTTTGAGTCATCACTCAACTTTACAAAAATAACCACTTTATCAAATAAGCCATTACATGGCCGGAGTTTTGCTGAAATAGCCACATTTTTGCATTTTAACTTCCTCAGTCTTGTGTTGGCCTGTGTCGTGCTGAACGATGCCCCATAGGCCCCAGGATAAAAAAATTTGAATTGGCATCTTCTTAAATAAAATTTTGCAAAAAGAGCCACTTTGTCTAAATAAGCCATTACATGGCCAATTTATGAAAAATAGTCTTGTGTTGGTTTATGGTGATGCCGAACGATGCCCCATGAGCCACAAGATAAAAAAATTTTCAAGTTTATCTTTCTTAAATAAATTTTGCAAAAATAATCATTTTGTCAAATAAGCCATTATGTGGCCAATTTTGTAGAAATAGTCATAACTGACACCAAAAAATATTCTTTTTCTTGTAGAAATCTCCTACACAAGTTTGTAGTTGGAGTCGGCTTCTATAATTTTCCTTCAAAGAAAAAAAAAATCAAAAAAAAAATCAAATAAATATCTCTTTATTTCTTGCATTAATTTACGAGAACTACGCTCGGTCTGATTCATGCGGGGTCATGATACGTAGGCAATCTCCATAAGATTCGACCACAACTGTATATGTATATATATGAAAAAAAAAATATGAAAAAAATGAAAAAAAAAAGAAAAAAAAATGAAAAAAAAGAAAAAAAGAAAAGAAAAAAAAAGAAAAAAGAAAAAAGCGAAAAATATTGATAAGGACTCACTGATTCCATTTTCTAACATATTTTGTTTGAAGTGTTGAGGTGGTTGGTTTGTGGTGAACCGGAAACACAAGATCCAGGAAAACCTTATTTGATCCAAGACAGCGACATCCAGAATATCGCACAGAGTCCTTCACCTGCACGCCATGATGCACACTTTGTGGGAATGTATTGACTAAAACTGAAAATGTTGAAGCGGATAGTGGCCTTGGTAATTTTGATGTGAAGCTTAGTGGCCAAAATATCGTGCTTGGTAATCGGGAAGACTCTCCATTCCTTGGTCAACCAGAGTGGAATTTGGGTGGTTTATTTTGTTGTCATTTACGTCGTCCAGATTATTTCGGGGTTGTTAATCGGGATATTGTCTTGTAACCCAAACCTTTCTATCATTCTATTTTATCCAGTTTTATGTGGGTTGTAGTATCTCGTTTAGTGTTGTCTAGGTTTGTTCACAGGGTCTTACCCTAGTTTATTATGTTTGTCGTGTCATCCGAACCGTTTCACTGTCTAATACAATTATCCGTCTTCCTTTATTTCTAGTAATTTTTCTTTGATTTAAGTCTTTCCTCTTTATAGTCCTTTTTTTTTCTGTCAACTCCAGTGACATGGAATCCACGCATAATTTTGGCCTAATCTTGAAAGTTAATCATGAAGCAATTGGAAGATGATCGGGGCATTTAAAGGAAATAAGAACGGTTTGAGATTATTCGAAGCCCGAGTCAGGAGAAACTAGGGCAAGTAAAAGAAAACCGTTAAAGGCAAGCTGGCCAAAATTGACATGGGGTCGTTCATAATAATGAAAATGAGAGTGTTTCCCAACAGTGCTTTGAAGATATGACGAATATTAATTGAGTTGTTTACACTTGGTATGTTTTGAAGATTGGAATGACGAAGGCATTTTGTTCTGCTACCCAAACACTTTATCCTTCGTTAACCCTTTGAGCCTTATTTTAAATTCTTTCATACCCCTCCTTCGGAATTAGTTGCAAAGCAAGAGAAGAAAGGGATAAAGAAAAAAAGTAAAGAAAAAGAAAACAACAAAAAGAGATAAAGAAAATCAAAAGAAAAATGTGTGAAAAAAAGAGAAACTTGAAAAAAGAAATTGGGAACTACGTTTGACCTGATTCCTTAAAGAGGATACGTAGGCGCTTCACAGCTCGGTCATAGTGTAAATAAAGAAATAAAAAATCCCCAAGTAAGAAAAAAAAAACTGGGGCAAAGAAAAATTGTGTTTATTGTAAATAAATTTAGGTCCGAAGGTTGTAAATTTTGAACCCAAAATTGATTTTGTTTTGAGCCTTTAATAACCCTTTCTTTCTAGCCCTATCCAAATCCCACACTACGGTCCAAAGAAAGACCTTCCGATCAGTCTTCAAAAGATGCCACGTCAGGCGAGTGAGAGAGTCCTATCAAAATATAACACTCTGATTCCTAGCAGGAAGGAAACACGAGAAAGTCTTAGCAGTGACACCCCAATCCCCAGCTAAAAGTGATACAAATGAGAGAGTTTACCGGTGAAAACCTTCACAGGCACCATAAGGCGACGAAAGCTGAGAGAAAATCAAAATGAGAGAGGCTTGAAAGTGAAAACCCTTCGGGCATTACAAGTCGAACAAAGGGGATAATCAGATGGAAATCACGAGACAAAAAATCGTGAAAGGAAATTAACGACGGAGGATAGGCCATATGTGCATGTCATGACCGGTAGAGTTGGTATCCGCGTTTGATAAGTTTTTATAGTTGTTTCTTGTTAGAGAGTCAGTTCTCCTTTGTCTTCTATTTTTTGTTTCTTTTTATCTTTCTCCATCAAAGTCAGTCTAGTCAAAACATAGTGAGAAATGACTTCAAAACTTGCCACCGACGTTCCAATTATTATGCAAGGCAAGGAAATGCCATTGACGGCAAAGAAGTATGGTGCAAAGAAGATTATCAAACTGGGGCAGAAACTTTTCTTCTCAGTTTGAAAATTTTCTGGAAGTCAATACTCATTTAAGGAAGAAGGGAAGTCTTAAGGGAAATGGTCTTCGAACCAGTGTCATCCTCAGCAGCCTTCAAGAAGAGTGAAACACCAATTTTGAGGAAATGAAAATCCACCAACGGTGTTGTCTTCAGCAAGTTCCGAGGTGGTCGGACAACACAGAATGGTAAAGGAAGAAAGGAAATCCCACATTCAACAGAATAACCCCCAGCAAGTTGAGAACGGGGAAGGGATAAATGGAAAAACCCATCCCCAGCAGGAATATCATCTCCGGCAAATGAAATCATTCCCCAACAATGTTTTGGGAACCCCGAGCGAGGGAAAGGAGAAAAGGAAAAACCACCCCACAGGAGCGGCACAACCGCTCACAATGTTTTGAACTAACAAATTTTCTTTGATTTGAAACAGGGAAAGAAAGTGCTATTGATAGCAGAAAATCATGCCACAAGGAAGAACACCAATACTGGGGCAGAAAATTTTCTGCCGTTGTTGAAAATTTTCTCGGAGAAACGAGGAAGGCAATTCAAGATGACGCGTCAGGTTTGTCCACCTTCAAATAGGATGTTTCAGGTTTGTCCACCTTCGAACAGGACGTCTCAGGTTTGTTCACTTTCATACATAGGATATAATGGGAGTATTCGCCATCGAATAGAATACAATGGGACTATCCGCCCTCGAATAGGATACAATGGGAGTATTCGCCCTCGAATAGGATACAATGGGAGTATTCGCCCTCGAATAGGATACAATGGGAGTATTCGCCCTCGAATAGGATACAAATGGGAGTATTCGCCCTCGAATAGGATACAATAGGAGTATTCGCCCTCGAATAGGATACAAATGGGAGTATTCGCCCTCGAATAGGATACAATGGGAGTATTCGCCCTCGAATAGGATACAATGGGAGTGTTCGCCCTCGAATAGGATACAATGGGAGTATTCGCCCTCGAATAGGATACAATGGGAGTATTCGCCCTCGAATAGGATACAATGGGAGTATTCGCCCTCGAATAGGATACAATGGGAGTATTCGCCCTCGAATAGGATACAATGGGAGTGTTCGCCCTCGAATAGGATACAATGGGAGTATTCGCCCTCGAATAGGATACAATGGGAGTATTCGCCCTCGAATAGGATACAATGGGAGTATTCGCCCTCGAATAGGATACAATGGGAGTATTCGCCCTCGAATAGAATACAATGGGAGTATTCGCCCTCAAATAGGATACAATGGGAGTATTCGCCCTCGAATAGAATACAATGGGAGTATTCGCCCTCGAATAGAATACGATGGGAGTATCCGCCCTCAAATAGGATACGACTGGACCATCCGCCCTCGAATAGGATATTTTACGTATGTTTTATCTTACATTGTCCTATGCATATTTTGTAAATTATTGCCGGCATGCATTTTTAATTCAAAAGTTGCTACTAAAAGCAGGCGCCTACCTGTATAACAAAAGGCAAGTCTTCAGTCTTTACATTGCAGGTCTTGAAACCAGTAGCCCACCAAAAAAGCAGAGGGTTACAACAAGAGTTCCGGCGCAAATTCAAGCACCTGAGTCCCAGAGGAAGAATGGGAAGAAGGAAGAGGAAAAGGGGTCCCCCGCCAGGATAATCCCCAGTCCATAACATTTCAACCTCCGGCGAAATTCAAGCGCATGAGTCAAAGGGTGAAGGAAACAAAGAATACTTCCTCAGCAACATCATCCCCACAAGTGAGTAACAAGTTCCAAAGATATCCCCAGCAGCCAAAAGAAAAGTAATACGACCCAGGGGGAAAGCAATTCCAAGACAAGATAATTCAGAAGAAAATGGTACAAAAGGCAAAGGAAGGTGATCAGGATAGGATGAAATTAGTGAGTTATAGTTGAAGTCAGGGAGCCCGCCTGGAGAATGGAGTGGCGATTTAGTTTTGAAGTTGTAATTGAAGTCAGGGAGCCCGCCTGGAGAATGGAGTGGCGATTTTATTTTGAAGTAGTAGTTGAAGTCAGGGAGCCCGCCTGGAGAATGGAGTGGCGATTTTATTTTGAAGTAGTAGTTGAAGTCAGGGAGCCCGCCTGGAGAATGGAGTGGCGATTTAATTTTGAAGTAGTAGTTGAAGTCGGGGAGCCCGCCCCTGGAGAATGGAGTGGCGATTTAATTTTGAAGTTGTAATTGAAGTCGGGGAGCCCCCTGGAGAATGGAGTGGCGATTTAATTTTGAGTAGTAGTTGAAGTCAGGGAGCCCGCCTGGAGAATAGAGTGGCGATTTTATTTTGAAGTTGTAATTGAAGTCAGGGAGCCCGCCTGGAGAATGGAGTGGCGATTTAATTTTGAAGTAGTAGTTGAAGTCGGGGAGCCCGCCCTGGAGAATGGAGTGGCGATTTAATTTTGAAGTTGTAATTGAAGTCGGGGAGCCCGCTTGGAGAATGGAGTGGCGATTTAATTTCGAAGTAGTAGTTGAAGTCAGGGAGCCCGCCTGAAGAATGGAGTGGCGATTTAGTTTTGAAGTTGTAGTTAAAGTCAGGGAGCCCGCCTGAAGAATGGAGTGGCGATTTAGTTTTGAAGTTATAGTTGAAATCAGGGAGCCCGCCTGAAGAATGGAGTGGCGATTTAGTTTTGAAGTTGTAGTTAAAATCAGGGAGCCCGCCTGAAGAATGGAGTGGCGATTTAGTTTTGAAGTTATAGTTGAAGTCAAGGAGCCCGCTTGAAGAATGGAGTGGCGATTTAGTTTTGAAGTAGTAGTTGAAGTCAGGGAGCCCGCCTGAAGAATAGAGTGGCGATTTATTTTGGAGTTACAGTTGAAGTCAGGGAGCCCGCCTGGAGAATGGAGTGGCGATTTTATTTTGAAGCAGTAGTTGAAGTCAGGAAGCCCGCCTGAAGAATGGAGTGGCGATTTTATTTTGAAGTAGTAGCTGAAGTCAGGGAGCCCGCCTGAAGAATGGAGTGGCGATTTTATTTTGAAGTTGTAGTTGAAGTCAGGGAGCCCGCCTGGAGAACGGAGTGGCGATTTTTATTTTGAAGTAGTAGTTGAAGTCAGGGAGCCCGCCTGGAGAATGGAGTGGCGATTTTATTTTGAAGTAATAGTTGAAGTCAGGGAGCCCGCCTGAAGAATGGAGTGGCGATTTATTTTTGAATTTGGTTGAGGAAAGCGGTAGAGTGTAACGGAAATCCCGAGCATAAATCAGAAGGAAGGCAACAAGGATCAGAAAAGATAGATTCAGACTTCGAAGGAGAATAGCTCGAAGATCACAAGTAAGGGAAATCACTTCGGAGTGCAATGCAAGTTAGCAACAAAAGAAGCTTGCGACCAGAATGCGAGTCAACGGTCCGAGATGATTAACAGAAGTTAGTCATAATGAAAAAAAAAGGCAATGAGTTAATCTAAGTGCAGAAGTTGATGAAAGATGTGGTGTGCTCAAGACATGGCCGAGGTCACAAGCACTGCATACCTGGTCCTGATCCAAAAAGCCGAAGAAGATTGAACTAGCACCTACAACTAGCAAGTACCAATATTCAAATTTAGAGTCCGCATGAAGCACCAACCAATACTCGAGATCAAGCTTCGGAAGACTTATAGATAGGAATTTTGTAACTAGTAGCTGATAGGCTTAGTTAGTTTTTCTCATGTTTTGATTTTTGATGTAATAGCAGGACCACGGACCGGAACTTCGATAGAACAGAACCTCGACGGAATGACACCTAGACTGGCTCTCCACCTCGGTATACCCCTTCCTCACTCACTTTCGAACTACACGTGGCCTGATTCCTTTATAGCCAAGGATATGTAGGCAGCTCAGATACAAGGGCTCGGTCACATTCCTCTTCTCTTAGTTTAGTCCCTCCGAATAAGGGTCGGGTCAAAAACACTTGTCTAGTCGTTCTTTGTCTGAAAACTCTTTGTGTTTCCAGTCAAAGAGGGGCAGCTGTAAACGCGTGATTTTTGACCCTACCCGAGATTTTTTATATTTTTAACGTAAAAGATTTAGTTTAGTTTTAATATAGTTATTTTAGCTAATTTTGACTCTTTTACTTTATTTTTACCTTAAAATAAAAAATAACAAAAAAATATTGTTTTATTAATGTTTCGTAGTCATTTTAAACTTGAAAAATACAAAAATATTACTTTATATTATTAGCTTTATTAAAAACGAAAATTATGAAAATAAATAAATAAATAGTTTCATCAACATTTTGGGGTTACTTTAATCTCGAAAAAATATATAAAAAATAGTTTTGTTTTAATTATGAGTGTTATAGTTATTTTGCTTACGTAGGATTAATTAATAACACCGTGTTCTCATTCTCGATTCCGGGCAAAGAATAATATTCGGGTTCAAATTACCCGATTTTATAATTTTCGGACCTAGCCCATAATAATCCGAGCCCACCACACGTGGGGGACACGGACGGAGCACGAGACGAAGCCCATGACCCTTGAAACCCACGTGGAGACCCATGATTTTTGGTCTCTCACGTGGGAATCTTTAGAATGTGGACAAATGATGGGCTGACTGATTTTAAAAAGGGAGATTTGCACTAGGCTTCTTCATAAAATGAACTGAAGAAGACAGAGAAGGGGGGTATACAATACGAAAAGAAGAAAAAGGCAGCCGATATACACACAGCCGCAACTCTCCATTTCCTCACTCCTACTGCCGTCACCACCCAACCCATAACACCAGCTCACTATCGTTGCTGGAAAGACCACCCACCTCCATCGCTTCCAAAAGCCAACCGCCCAACACCAACCATCACTCCACTGAAATCAGATCTGCCGTCCACCGCCAGCCCGTCGGAAAACACAGCTTCTATTCATCGAGCAGCAACCCAGTAACAACTAACACTTGCTATATCGACGGCCACCCTCCTGCATTTCTCAAAACGACCATACATACACAGTCATATGCCGTAGGTGTCGAGGTTCAAGTTCAGGGTTGTTTTCCGTTCGAAGTTGTTGTCGATTTCCGATTGAGGTTTTGTTTCCGGTCATGTAATGAAGTCAAGTTTCTGAAATATAGAGGTCGGTTCTTCTCCTCTTTCAGTTTTGGTTTATATTGCTATTCTATTATGGTTGAATGAAAGACTTGCACGGATCCTTGTTTGCTTCTGCTAAATCGTTTAATTGCTTTATTTTAATTAAAACCCTTGATGCTTGAATGTGTTTCTGATAAAGCATGTTTGAATGTGTTATTCAAGATAATTTGGTAAATCAGGATAATTGCTATTCTGTCACCACGCACTTGTTGATTGTTTGCCTTCGGAACATTTTTTTTTTTAAAAGTTTTTGATGTCTCACTGTATTCCCAGTTCAATGTGCCCCTGCAAATGAGGAATATTTGGGAATTCTAACAAAATGTTTTGTTGAAAGTGAACGTTTTCCAAGGTGTAACATTCATTTGAGTTTTTTAAAGCTACAGTTTTGTTTTAAGTTAGTTTGGACCAAAGAATCGATTGGCTCAGTAACCATAATCTGATTTTGGTTTGGTAAATGTTCCAAGTTTGATGGCTATTCTAACTTTGGGGTTAATAATGGACATGAATACCATGCTAGGCTATTGTCCCTATGTATTCCATAATTATAATAATCGAATCCTACACCCTTCACAATAATTTCAATAATTTCCATCACAGCGTGCTTTAAGCGTGTTAATTAAATAAATCATCGTGACTATGGGTATGGTTCCCGTGGCATAGTCATGATGCACAAATCTAAACCCGGGTGCATTTCATGTGACGTGATTCGAAACATATTTTTAGGCAACATTCTCTTTCGTAAATAATAATAATAATAAAAGCGGTAAAGAGATATTAATTTGCATTAAGTACATAACTGTTAAAATTAGATAAATAAGCCGAATATGACAGTTGAGCGACCGTGCTAGAACCACGGAACTCGGGAATGCCTAACACCTTCTCCCGAGTTAACAGAATTCCTTATCCGGATTTCTGGTTCGCGGACCATCAAATAGAGTCAAATTTTTCCTCAATTCGGGATTCGAACCGGTGACTTGGGACACCATAAATCTCCCAAGTGGCGACTCCGAATCTCTCAATAAATGAATCCCGTTTTGATTGTCCTTCAATTGGAAAAACTCCACACGCACCCTCGCGGGTCTGCGGACACCAGTACAGAGAATTGATTGCTGAAAATGTTTGAATGCTATATACCCCTAATAATACTTAAAAAAAATAAACCTAAGTTACATGAGTAGACCAAAAAAAGCCAGAGAATCACACTGCATGAAAATGATGTAAACTAGCCTAAAACAATACAATGAAAAGGACTTAGTTTATTACAATGTACAACTAAGTATGATGGCAGCAACTTGGTCTTGCGGGTCCGGATTGGCGCGCGCGGCGTTGTTGGAGTCTGCCTGCGGCTGGGCGCTCGCGAGGGATATTGGTGGGGCGACAGAGGCACCTGCGCACTTGTCACTTGGCACGGCCAAGACCACGGGGCCGTCCGTGGCGCTAGGTATTGGGAGGCTAGCTAGGACGCCACGGGGCGCGCCCAAGGGGTCATGGGGCATGGCTGGAAAGCCGCCCATGACAGTAGTCGTGAGCTTTTAACTGTGCATTTTAACTATAACATTCCTCCTCCTACTCCGTGTTACTATTCATGTCATGCCTTTATTGTTACTTATCTTTATTTGTTAAATACAAGTCTTTCTTGCTACATGCCCTATTTGCTATACCTGTTTCGCAAATCCATATTTTACTTGTTCTATGCCTTTATTTGTCTAGTTGCCTTTACTTATTTTATTTTGCTCCAATTTGTCATATTGGTTTACTTTAGAGTATTTACTTGCTTTGGTTCCTTTCTCTTATGTTAAGAGCTAGACCATAGTTGTTTGTAATATTAGTATTATTGTTGGGATCAGGTTGCACGCCGTAATAGATATTGGTATTGTTGGTTGGGATCAGATTGCATGTTACAAGAATATTGATATTATTATTTAGGATTTGGTTGAACACCGCAATATATATTGGTATTTTTATTTGGTATCGGGTGGCAAGCTGCAATGTTATTTGTATGTATGTAATTGTGGATCAGGTTGCGCACCGAACAGAGAAAATATGTTATGTTGTTCTTGGCTATTGGTTCTGTATCTGTGTTGTATTGTGAATTTGAGCATATGCGATATTTGAGGCTCTCTGTTATATATTTTTATTCCGGTTTTTCATGTTAATTATTGTCTCTTTATTATGTTATTGTATTTACTTATACTCGTACATACATACTTATTGTGAGTGCCTTGTTATAGTCTCGTCACTACTTCGTCGAGGTTAGACTCGACACTTACAGAGTGCATGTAGTTGGTTGTACTCCTATTATACTTCTGCACGTCTTCTGCGGATTCTGGTGTTTGTCCCAACGACACTTAGCGGAGACTTTACTTGGACTATCCTTATTCTAAGACTTGAGGTAGAGCGGCTCGCATTCGCAGACCCTCGTGTCCTCTTCTTATCTTTTGTACTGTTTATTTCAACTTGATAGTTATTTCTTCATTTCAAACCTTGGTTGTAGTATTCTTAGTTGCTCATGTATTTGTATCACTTGATTCTGGAATTAGACTAGACGGTGTGTTTGGAGTTTGTTATATACTTTGAAGCTTTACCTTCTCATTAATTTGCTTCTATAATTGTTAAAAATAAATATTGTATAGTTAATGTTGGCTTGCCTAGCAAGTAGACGTTAGGTTCCATTACAGTTCCGTGATTGACATTTTTAGACCGTGACAACACCACAAAAACATAGTGATAGAATTAGAACTAGAGAGCAATAAAGGATACGGGAATTGGGAATTAGGAATTAGAATAAGGAAATGACAAGAACTTAGCTATAAGCTAGTTAGACCGTTCTTAGTTTTACCTCTTTTGAATATTCTATAGTTTTGGAAAATAAATTTCTGAATCGAAATGACTTCTACGCTTATGGATAAAAGACAATTTAATTAACAAATTCTAATAAGACGTATCAGTAGAACCTTAAGCTTTAACCAATGATCATGTTCTATCATCCACCTTATAAAGTTATTTTCCATAAAAGAAGCAAATACTGGAAAATTCCAAAATGATTACAAACATAAAATACTTGGCAAAGGTATATTCCCAAAAATACTCCTACTAAAAGCGCCCGAACATGTTTAGTACGAAAGGAGAAAACAATTGAAGTGACTTGAAGGCAAAATGTCACGTATATTTCACCAACCAAAATGTCACTTACTAACATATTGACACGTATAATCCTGGTCATTGAAAGAGTTATTCACTTTTTTGATTAAAGTGTGCACTTTCGGTTTATCGGTTTCTTATTAAAAAAGCTTAACAAAAAGTACCTTCAATGACTTTTTGCAAAAAATATTCAGAAACCAAATTCAATGAATTACTTAACCCACTTTTTTCTCGAAATTGTGCATATAAGTGGTGCACGTGAAAACTGACAGTTATGTTAGCTTTAAGCTTTATTTTTATGATGACAAGGCAAAATTAATGAACTGACTAAAAGCTGAATTACTTTGTGACGGGAGCCAATCTTCACTAGATAGATGAACTACATGAGATGACATGTATGTGTACTGTCATAATCGCATGCCTGCCTTGGATCGTAGGCTTGTTTACCAATTTGTATTTAAAAAATACAAGATCTATTTTTATGCTAGTTGTTAGGTAATAGATGCTAATTAAAAGATTAGAAGGTAAAATTATAGCTTAGAGATAATATGATAACTGAACCAAACAGCTGGAGATCGGGGCCTCAAGCTGTCGTATATGAGGCATCGGGGTCAAGTTGGGTGATCGGCTTAGAGCGATCGAGGGAGGACTAACAGTTATGAGAGCTATGATGATGGCTCTTTATGATCAATGATAAGCAATAAATGATTGATAAATAGAACACAATAAATATAAACAATAAATGGAAGTAATGCGATCAAGAGGATATGTTAAAGAGCAAAGAGAATGTTCTTGTATATTTAGTATTAAGCATCAGATGTCTACAAAATGATAAGGATCCCTTTTATGTATAATGGAAATCCGAACATAGTACAAATGCATTATTTACAAATATATGGGGCTGTTACAACCATTTAATGCTTGATTCGCTTTTCAACTAGCCCACTAGACTTTATCAACTTTATTTACGCGCCTTGGGAACTCCCCACTTTCTCACCATAACCGTTGGTCAGTTCTGGCTCGAGGTCGAGTGTTGATAGCCCTCGGGGGATGAACCTCGACTGTAGTCTCGAGCCTTTGAGACGTGCTTACGCGGCATCATAACGACAACAAATTGGACCCTCTGATTTTACCGTATATAGATAGTCTCCGCATTTCTTGGAGCGAAACGATAAGAAACGACTTTGATATCCATCTCTTCGAACTTCCCCCGATGATGTCACACTTATGACGTAAGCCATGTGATGACTGAGGCATCTTGTCGGTTCATCTTTCCAGAACCATTCAATGGCTACCGACTCTTATTCTTTAAAGCGATAATATCGCCGTCGGTCCAGTTCCCAAAAATGCATTGATTGTGCCTGCCAATACGTGTTTCAAAGACATTGATGGTGCCGTCGGTTACACTGCAACCCTCTATAAGTGGAAGCCTCATGGAACCAATTCTTTATTCAAGTGTTCTCAAATAGCCTTTCACCCATTTCTTCTCTTCATCCCCATCCATTGTTATTTCCCATGTTTGAGGCTCGGGGCTTTAAGGTTACATGGCGGCATACTAATCAGCCACGCCATGGCCTTTTTCGAAGGCTTTCCCTAATCAAGCGAGATTGCACTGACTTCTTCTTGGCTCGAGGCGATGAATAGGGGGTCAATTTCTTCCGACTCAGGAAGATATTTGGACTCTACACCACTTCTCATGAGGGTGTACGGCTTATACACCGCTACTCAGTTCCTTACTCCGGCTTGGTGTGGCACTTCATCCCTTTTGCTTTCTATGGGGTAAAGTGGCACTATCGGCCACCAACTTGCACGACAAAATGCTCCAAGAAGTGGACTCAAAGTAGCCGTGCAGGTAAGGCCGGCACTCGCCAAATCTTCTATCGGGGCATGGTTTTCTCGTAAAAGTTTTTGCTCTTTGGCATGCTACGACTTTTTCTTCTTCATTTTTTGCTTCTTCTACATCACTTTCCTATTCTCATCTTCTCCTTTGAATATGCCATTTTGGAAGATAGAGATGAGGCCCCCGAGGAGATGGTGCTCGAAAATATTGCCGCCGATGATGCACCCTTGAGAATAAACTAGACTCTTCGCTTTTATTACACATATACTTTTTTGCTTCTTTAATTCTGTGTAAGGACCCCTTGTGGGCTTTTGTAATCATATGTAAGGATCCCTTGTGGGCTTTTGTAATCATGGTTTATTAATAAAAGAATATTTCTTCGACTTGTCTATTATTTATGCTGAATTCCCTCTTTATATGCGTTTGTAAAAAATCTGAGCATGTAACTCTACCAGTTGGCCCGAATATTGGATTGAGCGTAGGGATTCCCTCGATTCTTGATGATCCGATATGATTTTCCGTGAAACACTTTGCCTTCTCTTGGACCAAGTCTAGTTTAATCTGGTATAGACTTAGGCTGCCAAAACCGACGACTTTGAATCAAGTGAAAATGAGGCCTCGATTCTTAGAACCAACTTAACTTCATTTAGATTCTGTTGCTAGTGCCCGAGGGAGAATTTGCTTGAGTGTCTGGGAATAAAAATAGCCCCAGGACTTTCACGGATAGTCCCCGAGTAAGGTTTAGCCTAAGTTCGAGTGGCCCGAAAAAACTTGATTTGAACTTAGCATGAATGTAGCCCTAGGGATTCACCAATAATTTTTAAGTGCGAACTGGCTCAAGCTCGGGTGGCTCGATGACCAAGGAATCGGGTAAATGACCTGCATTTGCAATAGCAGAAATCCTCAAGGCTGGATGCCACCTCGAGATTGGAAGTAGCTCTTTTTAAAGCTTAACTTTTGTTTTGGCGGGACTTTTTTCTTTTTGAAGGAGGTCCTCGAGATCGGGTTCCATCTCGAGGCGCGTAATGATGTTAATGACTTTTTGGAGCCTTTCTTCTTCTTGACAGAAGTCTTTGAAATCGGGTACCATCTTGAGGCTTGGTTGACGCAAGGGTCTCTTAACCCAGAACGTCGTATGATGGCGTCAAGTGTATGACATGGTTATGAAATTATCGAGGCACTACTGCTAGCATATCTTCCCAAAGCAATAAAGGCTTTAGCTAGTATTTTTAATTGGCCTTTCAGACATGCATATAGTTTTCGCTTTCTCCATATATAGTGTTGTCTTCGCCCTTCTTAAGGTTTCGCTATTCTGAGTAGTTATACTCTTTTGTAGAGTTCTTCTTTCATGTGTTAGGTCCTCCATCATTTTAGTTTTGATGCCTTTGCTCAAATTTCTGCTTTAATTCTCTAGTTTTGCCATAGTTATAACTGCTATGTCAGGGTCCGCTCGACAAGGAAAAAGGAGCTCTAGCTCTGGTTATCGCATAGTTGGCGGAGTGCCGTCGGTGCCATGCGAGTCATCCTATGGGCATTTTGTTTCGAGGAGGGATCTTCCGTCAAAAAAGTCTCCCATTGCTCGAGGTCATTGGGAGTACGCCTCGAAATTTCTTTCTTTAATAGGAGAGGAGCACCTTGGGTCAGAGAGGAAGGATTGTGGATGGTGGAAAAAGGTAGTATTGCGGGTACCTTCCCTAGAAGAGAGCATCATAGGCCATGCCAAGGGGTTCTTAAATGTGTACACGTACCCTTTCATGCTGGGCCCCCTTGGTAAGGTTGTGCTCAACTTCTGTCGAAAGTTTCAGGTTACCTTGGCGTAGATTCACCCAATATTTTGACGGATAGTATTGATGATGAGGTTCTTTACGGAGAAAGCAGGGCTTGAATTCACTCTTAGTCATCTTATCAGGTTGTACCAGCCTTTTCACCATCAAGGTCTGCTAACCTTGCAATGCCGATCTACAACGCCATTCGTTGTTGTTGATGAAGAAGAAGGAGATTGGGGGTGGATGAGCCGATTCCTTCGAGTACAGACTGTCGATAAAGAAAAGTTTAAGTGTCAGTAATAGCCAAATCAGGTTGTATCAAAACAAGACACAAATTCAATTGAACAGAAACTACATACCACGCCGGCTTACCACAAACCCCAATAATTTCCCTGATGGTAGACTTTGTCCGCGATCGTGTTGTTTCTCAATTCAAAATTCCAAAGTCAATCACTACTAATAATGGCTCCAATCTCAACAGTGACTTGATAAAAACTATGTGCAAAACTTTTGAGATCAAACACAAGACCCTACAAGCCTTAGATGAATGGAGCTGTAGAAGCTGCCAACAAGAATATCAAGAAGATATTGAGGAAAATGATAGAGAAGCATACACAGTGGCATGAGAAGTTATTATTTTCTCTACTGGGGTATCGTAACATAGTCCAAACATCAATCAAGGCAACCCCCTATATGCTGGTTTACGTTATAGAGGATGTCATTCCCACTGAAGAAGAAATTTCTTCCCTATGGATCATAAAAGAAGCTGAGATCGACAACGCAGAGTGGGTGAAAAGTTGTTTTGAGCAACTATCCTTTATAGACTGAAAGAGAATGAACGCAGTATGCCATGGTCAACTCTATCAGAATAGAATGTCCAGAGCCTTCAACAAAAGAGTCAAGCCAAGACAGTTCACACTTGGGGCGTTGGTATTGAAGAAAACTTTTCTGCATCAAGATGAAGACAAAGGGAAGTTCTCTCCCAACTGGCAGGGTCCATACATGGTTCACCGGGTTTTGACAGAAGGAGCCCTCATACTTGAAAAAATGGATGGGGAAGTCTCGCAAAAGCTGATCAATTAAGATGTAGTCAAGTGTTATTATGTATAATCTTTATGCTTTCCTTATATGATGTAATTTGAATTATTCCTGACCTAATTCTCATTTAAGAGGGGATATGTAGGTAGCCCTATAGGTTCGGTCACAATTAAATAAATTTCATCCCTTCATCCGCCCGCAATTGGAAACTGGGCAGAATTTTTGCCGATCATCGCATGAGCAACAGTCAGAAACGTCAACCCATCAAATTAGGGCAGAATTTTGAGGAAGGCCCTCAAAATTCCGCTAGAGGAGAGGTTGCAATGTCCTGAACTATGCCACAATCGTCGGTTCATCTAAAAGCTTTTTTTAACTATACATTTATGTCATACTTTTACAAAATCATGCTTGTTTATTATTGAAACTTCTTTGTTTAGAAATGCTACCCCAAATGGTACGCACTATATCACCATATCCAAGTCGAATGAGTCAATCAAAACCAGCGGGGGATACGAGCTAACCTTCCCCCTTACAAAACTCACAATTTTTCTTTGGATGCAGGTACTAGGATTGCAAAATAATTAAACATACTCTACGTCTATGGGGCCAACATTGTTCAAGAATACAACTCTCAGAACACTTGCCAACATTTGTTATCATCACACACCAGTGATGTTCCATATGTCACAATGCTCCCACTAATCACAATGTTGAAATGTGTTATTAGCTAAGAAAACTCTACTGTCATTTGTTATTTTATTTCTTACATAAAGCTGTCATTCTACCCTCCGAAACTAAACATTGTCTCCATTTGTATCTGCATTACATAAGGCTACCATTCTGCCTTCTGAGACTAAACATTATCTCCATTTGCATTTGCATTGCATAAGGCTTCCATTTTGCCTTCCAACTTGCATAAGGATACCATTCTGCCTTCTGAGGTTAAGCTTTACCTCCATCTGCATCTGCATCTGCATCACATAAGTGTCACACCCCAACCTCGGGAGGCACGACGACGGTCGATTGAAGTGAACAAGCCTTATCAAACACTTTCTACCCAGCTCAATGTGATCAAGGAATCCAATTTTCATTTAATTAGACAATTGGAGGGTTATACATTCAACATTGATAGTTCATCTTATACCATAACCCTAAACTTTGGTTAGGTTCCAAGATTTCCATACAATTACAATTTAGAGAAAACAAGAGTTCAGAGTTACAACATAGCTCATAGACCTACCCAACACCCATACGTAACCCACACAAACGTCTACGGAGCCTTTATGTATACAAAAGACAAGTTATGACAATGCCGGTGCTATACCTCAAATGTGGGATTCTACAACAAATATGCACAACATATCCCATTGAAGGATAAAGGGGGCTTACCAAGAACTCAAAAAGAGAACACTCCGCTATGCATGATCGGCATTGTCCGCTATGGAGCCACCTATATTTATTTGAAAATATAGCACTCCTGGTAAAAAGGATGTTAGTACCATGGAATAGTACTAGTATGTATAACTAAACACCGTCTAGTTAGAAAGAACGTTCTTACAAGGATAAGTCAATCATAAGTGTAAGTCAAAGAAAGCTTTAAATCACTATAACACTATCAAATAAAGGATACCATTCTGCCTTCTGAGGTTAAGCTTTACCTCCATCTGCATCTGCATCTGCATCACATAAGTGTCACACCCCAACCTCGGGAGGCACGACGACGGTCGATTGAAGTGAACAAGCCTTATCAAACACTTTCTACCCAGCTCAATGTGATCAAGGAATCCAATTTTCATTTAATTAGACAATTGGAGGGTTATACATTCAACATTGATAGTTCATCTTATACCATAACCCTAAACTTTGGTTAGGTTCCAAGATTTCCATACAATTACAATTTAGAGAAAACAAGAGTTCAGAGTTACAACATAGCTCATAGACCTACCCAACACCCATACGTAACCCACACAAACGTCTACGGAGCCTTTATGTATACAAAAGACAAGTTATGACAATGCCGGTGCTATACCTCAAATGTGGGATTCTACAACAAATATGCACAACATATCCCATTGAAGGATAAAGGGGGCTTACCAAGAACTCAAAAAGAGAACACTCCGCTATGCATGATCGGCATTGTCCGCTATGGAGCCACCTATATTTATTTGAAAATATAGCACTCCTGGTAAAAAGGATGTTAGTACCATGGAATAGTACTAGTATGTATAACTAAACACCGTCTAGTTAGAAAGAACGTTCTTACAAGGATAAGTCAATCATAAGTGTAAGTCAAAGAAAGCTTTAAATCACTATAACACTATCAAATAAAGGAATCATACAATTTTCACTTCGTGTTTCCGTAGATTTCATTTTGGGGCATTTCATATTGTTCATCATTGTTCACATTACCACCGCTATCTTGAGTGAGTCCGATCTCGACCTGATCGACTAGGTTACCTCATTTGAGACATTCACTTCAATAACAAACAGATTACCACCATGTGCGTAGCATGTCGTCCGGTCTCGGTCCAATCGGCTAGGCCGCCTTACCAAGGCATTTCCTTTTTTCCATCAATCATCTCATTTCAATCTCTGTTTCCCAGAAATCATTTTATAGACACTTGGGGCCACAGATATCACGTCATATATCTTGCACTAGGCCACATTTCTCATCATCCCCAATTTCATTGTTAGATTTGTAATTTAGAAAGAATAGGTGCAATAATAGTCATTCAAATTGCAAGCTTACATGATACTTCACATAAATGGCACAACATATGCAACTTTAATCTAAATTTAAGGTTTAAGCATTTCAATACATGATTCGTATTCTTTGCCCCTTTCAAGTTATCAAGATAGCACAATGATCATGTTGAGACACATCTTTCACGCATATAAGGTTACAACACCAATCATGTAAAATATCAATCAATATAAGAACCCAAACTTTAGTCTTATCGCATTATACAAGCACCAATGGAGATCAATTTCTAAAAGATGGGGGTATAGCCATACATACCTCAATAAAGCTTTCTTTAATTCATACAAAATTCTGGGACTCTTAGGACTTCAATCTATTGTATAAAAATTACAAATCGAACAAAAAAAGAGACAAGATTAAGATTTTAGCTCGTTTAGCATATTATCAAGCACTAAGGGTGCATTGTGATCTTAGGTCCTTTTTGTGAGAGATTTCTTTCATTTTATACCCAATTGCTTTCTTTTTAATACACAACCTTCCAATACTCTATGATCTTATATGCATGCAAGAAATCCATTCTTATACCCATGAACCCCCATGCTAAGTACTCATTTTAGAGTGAATTTTCAAAGTGGAGATTAGGGCTCAAGTTTCTTACCTCTTGGGGTGGAAGCCTAACAATGTTTGCTTGAAAGTCTTCAAAAATTTGGTAAGGATTGAGACATTAGTTTCTCCCTCTGGAGCTCCCTCTATCACACTATTTGCAATAAAAATCACATAAAAGAGGCTTAATGGGTATTTTTAATAGGATAGGGTCTGGTTTTAAAAGTTAGAATAGGAGCCCCGACACAATCTGCAATTGCATATACCTGATATGCGGTGTGCAAAATGGACCGTAAAAATGGTACCAAAACCTGAACACACTGTCAGGGTATGCGATAGAAATGCGTTCTCCATACCTGTTCTGCGATTGCATAATGCACCGCAGAACTGCCCCTTACAAAATTCTAAAGGGATTATGCGATGACTATGTGGCCCACATAGTGATTATGCGATCACATAATTGGCCGCATAGTTGACCTTAAATTAACTATCACGTTTCCTGACTCTGCGGAGACTATGCGATCTGCATAGCTATTTTGCGATCGCATATTAGACCGTAGAAATGCACTTTTCTGGAAAATATTATTCCTCGACTTTTTAATGCATAGATCAGTTCATAGGGCCCAATAACACATATTTGTAATTTGGCACTATGAGATTTCAAGTTTTGAGTTGAAATATTCACGCTGCTCCTACCGCTAAAGCATTGTTTCGGCCCCTACTTTCAGAAGAGTTGGTGCAAAAATCATTGTAGTCCAAATAGCGTATTTACGATTAGGGGCCTAAGACTCATTAAAGCAATTGTAGTTATTCACTCCTTCTATTTCTAGTGAATTTCGCTCCAGATAGCATTAAAAGAAGCTTGAGTTCAATTAGGGGGAACCCTCTTTAGTCAACCTACTCCCAAGGGGCTACTATTCTGCCTACCGACTTGCATAAGCTTACCATTCTGCCTTCTGAGGTTAAGCTCTACCTCCATCTGCATCTGCATTGCATAAGATCTGCATCTGCATTGCATAGGGCTACTATTCTGCCTTCCGACTTGCATAAGGCTACCATTCTGCCTTCTTAGGTTAAGTTGTACCTCCATCTGCATTGCATAAGGCTACTATTCTACCTTCTAATTTGCATAAGGCTACTTTCCTGCCTTTCAAGGCTAAGCCCTGCCTCCAACTTCTTTGAAACTAAGTGATCGTGGCAAACTCAACCCGAAAGTATGAGTGGGCACTCAAACTCTTACCCGTATAGTGACGGGGTCAATTTCCACAAGGAGTTAGAATTTTGGAGAGATAATCGTGTTGCACTAGAGTTGAGTCTTGACTTCTAGATTAGCTTCTAACATCTTTGGTATTTTTAAAGTATCAACTATTTTATTTTCTACTATCGAATTGTCTAAATTATGCTAAAAACTATTTTTAAGTATGATTTTTCTAATGGGATAAAGGGGACTAGGGAAGTAGCTCACACCTAGGTGGAATAACTAATGGGTATGGAATTTTAATGCGGAGATGATACATGGGATATTAGGATAGCCGTTGCTCTATACTTCCATTCTCACACCTCTCGGTAGAGAGAACAATTTTGCCTATTTGGCTTTCTCGAGACCAATTGGGTAGGCCAATTTGCCCAAGCAACTCTAGGCTCAAGTAGGGTAATTACTCTCTCGAGGTTTATACCCGTTACTTAGGACCTCCATTCTCATAGGTCCATCCTAAATTCTTGTTGGGATTGAATGAGAGATTTTAGACCCTCTTTCTCAAGTAGAGACCAAACCCACAAATGTAGACTTCATGTTTGAAACCATAAAATCCAAATTAAATGCATTCATTCAACCCAAAACCAATTACCCACAATCATCCATGCATTTAATCTCGTAACCCATCAATTACCACACTAGGGTTGGGCTACAACCCTAGCTATGGGTTTAGCTAGACACAGAAATTGAAGAAGAAGAAGAAATTAAAGAGAAAAATGACATAATAATTAATGGAAAATGAAATTCAAGGTTAAACTAGTACAAAATTACCTAAAATAGGCGTAATAAGGTTGCTCACGAGCTCTGTCGCTACAGTGTATATTCTAATCTGACCTAAAAAAAATAAGCTATTTATACTACCCTAAAATTTTCGGACAAAAATGCCCCTGCGGGGCTCACGCGGACCGTACACTTTTGTCGTGCGGCCTTGTAGGGTAACTGGGCTACTGAAGGTCTCTGCTGGAACAAGCACGCGGACCGCACACTTTTAGCATGCGGCCGCATTGGAACAGTGACGCGGACCGCATACATTTGACATGCGGCCGCACTGTACAAATCCTCTGCTTGCAATGGCCTCTGATCCTTTATACACGCAGGCCGCACTGATATGTCCTGCGGCCACGTGATCACAGTAACGCGGTCCGCACTGTTTTGACTCGCGATCCGCGTAGGTCTGCTTTGCATTTGAGGTCTCTCTGAAGTTCACCTGCGCGGCCGCACACCAAATTAGTACGGTCCGTGCAGCTCTTTCTTGATTCTTCTGTGTCTCTTAAATAGCCTGTGCGGCCTCACAGCAAAACAGTGCGGTCCGCACAGACTTCCTTGAAGTCCATTCTCTTTTTATTGGCACTTTGCTGGTTTCACTCCTTTTTGAGCCGCTTTGATGGTATTCATCCTCTATTCGCGCAAACCTGCAAATTAGCGCACTTGTAAGTAATTCCGAGCCACTTAAACACATTTATTGCACAAAGCTAAGGTAAAGCGGGGTTCAAAATCATGCAAAATTCCTAGTTATCACTAAGCACCATCTCAAGCACAACTTATCTCGCTTTTCTTACGGGCTAAGCTCTGCCCTTTAATTTGCTATATTGAGCTATATCTTGTATGTATCATATTACTGCATCCTTCATGGGCTGAAATATCACCAACTCATCCAAAGGCGTGATCGTTCGGAGGCACCATCTTCATGGCCCGAGAACACCATGTCATGTCCTGAGGATATCTTTCAATGTTTTGCATATCATTATTCAAAGTCATCATGGTTCGGAAGCACCATACTCATAGCCTGAGAACATCATTTCATGGCCAGGACATCGTGGTCTGAGGACGCCATTCCTAACGTCCAAAGACAACATTCATGGTCCAATAAAAATTTATATCATGTTTAAATTTATGCACAATATATGCTTGTATTGCTTATTTATAGGAAAGTAGGCGAGCAACGACTAACCCAGCAAGAGCAATTCCGCTCCAGTTCCCTCAGCCACATCAACCCTAACCATTCCCGTAAACCGTTCACTCACCCAGCCCTGGATGTTGCGTCAGTTATAAAAATGAATTCATCAGTATACTCCGTCAATGGATCTGGAAGTACATACGGCCTGATTCCTGTGAAACCAGGGATATGTAGTCATCTTAGAAGTCAGGGTGTGGCCTAACCTCTTCAAACCGTTTTGCTCGGTCAAAAATCGCCATCATGACTTTACCCGACCTCTCTTTCATCCTTCTTGGGTAAAGAGGGGGCAACTGTTGATACCTAATTTTTCCTCAAACTATATTTAAACTTGCACATATACCTTCAAAATCTCTTTTCATAATAATTGATATTTTTCCATAATTTTCCATATTATTAATTTATTTTTTAATTTGTATTCATAAATTACATTACAATTTATTTAAAATTATTTCATAGCTCAATATATCATTTAATCTTATTAGGACTTAATTATTTCATAAATTAGCTAATTTGGCATATTTTGGCTATAATTGCAACGATTTTGCAATTATAGCCCAATTGTACACTTTATGCGATTTTGATTCAATAATCGATCATTTTATATTTTAAATATTAGTTAATTGCGTTAATTTCATGTATTTATCTTTAATTTTATTTTATCTAATTATTAGCTATTTTAATTAATTATTTATCTAATTTTAATTGGGTATTTAACAAATAGCCAATTCTATTTTTTTAATTCTAGCCTAATTGAATTAGATCCCAACCCAATTAATTAAAACATCAGACCCAAGCCCAACACCCTATCCTACTCGTCCAAATCCCTCACTCAATATGAATCATTGATTAATTTCAATCAACGGTCTAGATTCCCCTTACCATATTTAACACTAAGACTACCCCCTTCCCCCTCCTATTCTCTCTCAACCGGTCTTTCTATCTCCCTCCCTCTATCTCTGGTTCTCTCTAGAATCTTTTCTTCTCCCCTCCTCTTAGATGGACCCTGTCCTCCTTCTCCGGCCACCTCTCTTGCCGGAAATCATGGCCTCTCATCATCTCCTGGCCTCTGCTTCACTCACACTGGTTCGACACTACCCTGAGGTCCTCAAGTGAACCTGGAGAGTTCACTCACCTCCCATGGTTTCATATGCCATTTTACGGCCATCCATGGTTGTTCGAGTAAGATCTATGACCTTCCTAGCTAAAACCAGTAACATTTTTAGGTTTTCTCATCTTCTCATGAGATTTTCAAATTTTCTTTTAGATCTATCTTAGATCTGG
>JASVEL010009432.1:0-10431 GCA_032618575.1 Nicotiana noctiflora
ACTGTTACAACTACTGCTGTATTTTCATTGGCATTTAGAGACCATGTTTTAGGACTTTTACATGCATTAGACACCATGTTACATAGGATTTATATTTTTTCAGTTTGATGAATGCCTCACCAGTATGTTTAATTTAATCATGCAAGTTTGGTTAACTGCATTCTTTTAAAAATGGGATTAATATGCATGTTCACCTTTAAGACAAGTAGGCCATACATAATACACCTAGGCAAGCTTTAGGCCTAATAAAAATCAGTTAATCATGTTTTACCAATTTCAGACTACTTGGCCTATTTTAAACTTTTGAACTCTGGTCCTCGTTTGCCTCTCTAAAGTTTACTCTGTTTCTATTAAAACTCCAGTCCCATTTTGAGATGATTTTGGAGTCATGCATCTGTTTCCTACAAGGTTGCTTTGCTTGTCCAGCATCGTGCCATTTTTTAAAATTTATTCTATGCCTTGTTAGGTTACTGCATCTTTAGTACCAGTACTATATTGTCAAAGAGTGTATTGACAAGTTTATCTGTACTTTTACTAATTCCCAAACTGTTGTGTACTTACTGCCGTCTTTAGTTACACTTCTGAAAATCAAATATTCTTTGGGTTACTCAGTTTAATTAAGCCTTCTACTTTCACTGAAACTTATTGTTTTTTTATTTCAACATTCCTGGTTTTTTTTAAACTCTTATCTTTGAGACTTTAAATGTGTTTAAGATGTGCTAATTATGTGTTCACTTCTGGAGGGATTTGTGAGCCTCTTATTTACCTTTATATATTCCCTTTATGTGTAGTCCTCCTTGTTATGTATGCCCCCTAGCATTTTGTCCTTTAAATCTAATGGTTCAGCCCAGTACTTACCTTGTAGGAATAGCAGTCCTAAATACCTCCTAGGACTTATAGGATGGGGCGGGTAATAGCACGCAATAAGTCTTCGTGACCACCTCACGCATTTAATAACCTTTACAGGGTGGAAAGGGTAGAATATGGAGATGATGATCATGTGATAACATCACGTGTATAAACGGTTACCGGGTGTTGTGTGTGGTGATCCATATTATGTATAAACCTAGGACTCCCCTCCATTTATGTATTTTCTTACTTGTTTTTCTTATAAGTTGTTTAATTATTTCTTCACAGAATTCTGCCATGTCGTTTCTCAAATAAATTTTAACTCATGTGCAAGCCCTTTAATTTGAGCTCTAATTTCTTATTTATGAAGTTACAACATAACATGGCCGGGAACCATACTAGTGGATCTTGAGAGGTGCCTAATACCTTCCCCTCGAGATAATTTCTAGCCCCTACCCGAACTCTGGTTTTCAAACTCAAAACCCTTAGTGTCCTAATTCACTTAATCATTAGGTGGCGACTCTTCAATTCCAAAAACCCAATTCCCAAACGGAAATAGAGTTGTCTTACCAAAAATGTGGTAAACCCGATTTCGCGAGAAACAAGGGGCGTCGGTAGCATGGTGACTCTGCTGGGGATGTCTTTAGGCTTTTACCACATTATGTTATATGTGTATTTATTGTTTTCTTTATTGATTTGTTTAATTCCTTTATTAAAAACTTACTTGTCTTTCTGTTTCTTTTTCTTTAACGCTTTCATTTATTGTTTTCCTTCAATACCGTTGTAACTTTTTGAGCAATTAGTGTAATCATTATGAACATAAAAATATGTGACAATTTGTTTCAATCTTGTAATTGTATCTTCAACAACATATTCCACTCGTGCACAACAAATACCATAGCAAAACTTGATGAGTTGTTGCGCTCTTCCGATATTATTACCCCCTAAATTTGGCAAAGGTATATTTGTGGTAAAATTAGTCGATTAGCGGTGCAGTCGACGGTTTCGTGCCTTTTCCTCTTGAGTTGTCCGCTCAAGGGTACCGGTCTAGAACCCTATAGAAACCTTATTCTATCTAACTGTACATGCGTCACTGTCAAACCTAGTCGAATCAGTTATCCCATAATGACTCTTTAAGATAGCCTTGTCCAAAGTCCACTGGGTTTCCTTGGAACCCAAATGGACAACACCATATTTTGTGCATTTATTTGGAGAACTGAATGCTGTTTATGCTAATTATTAATTTAAATAGTCGAGTCTGATGGGGTAAGGGTATAACCCTTTTATTTTGCAGGAAATGGACGACAAAGTCCCCGACTTTGGTATGGTCAGTATACCCTCACTCCTGCTAACCTGGTGGAGGAATCTCCCATCAAGTGACTAAATCAATGAATGGAAAGAGAGGGTCACTAAGGCTAGCGAAAAACTAGAGTATCTGGAATACAGTCTGCTGTAATTGGAAGGAAAAGTGAGAAAGAGAGTCACCGACTGTTAGAATGCCGAGGGAAATGAAAGAGAGAGCCTGGCAAAAGCATTTCTATTGGAGAATCTACGCGAACTAGAGGATCTGATCAACGAGAACATTCAACATGGGGAAGGTCCTACTGGTTCCAAATAGATGGGATTCTTTTCTTTTGCTTTAAATGTAATAAGGCCAATGGAAACTAGTGTCATTATTTTATTTCTTGAAATTTAGTGTCATTTTGGGATTCATCTTATTTTTATCAATATAATAAGGCATTTAGCATGATAAGTTATCCAAATTAACTTGTCGCTAGGCCTACCTCGGACACAACGAGGCATCCAATTTAGGATACGATTTATATTCTTATACCATGTGTTTAAATATTGCAATATTTTTTCTCGGAATTCGTACTAACTTGTTACCTTTTTGTATTTACTTTTCTTTTTATTCCCCTCCCCAAAAGGTTAGTTTGTGCACTCTGGCATCATCGTCTTACTCCACAAGATCTAAGGGCCCTCTACCTCCTCCTTCTCCAAGTCCTATAAAAAGCAAGGGAAAAATAAAAATAGAAGATTTGAGCAACGTCAGGAAGCAGAACTCCGTTGAAAGGGTAGAGGTTCCTCAGGATATTCAGGTGTCCAAAGAAAGTGCTGTCGCACTTGAATAGAAGTTACTGAAATTTCAAGAGAACTAGACCAAGTTCGGAACTTGGCAAGCTTGTCATTCTCCCTCACTACTCCAGACGTCAACTTTCCCAATGCTCAATACCCATACCTCTACAGAACATTCTGAAGCTGCAGAAACAACCCGCTACTAATTAAAATTGCAACACATGTCAAACAAACACTCCATTCCTCACCACTGAACAACCAAATGATCATCCCCACCACACTCCCATCTATGTGGAAATCCTACCACAATACACTCGGCCCATTACAAACATACCAGAGTCTAATGACAAAGACTCTCTCATTAAGAACCTAGCTGCCAAGCTCACGAAATTAACTAGCCGAGTCCAGGGTGTGGAAGAAAAGAAAGGTATTAAGGGGTTGAATTATGAGGACCTTTGCATTCAGCCAGACGTCGAACTTCTCGAGGGGTACAAACCTCCTAAGTTCAAGATGTTTGATGGCTCTGGAGATCCTAGAGTTCATTTGAGGATATACTGTGATAAGCTGGTCGGTGTCGGGTGAATTGTATATTTTTAAACTTTATTAATTAATTGGTTGACTAGTTAAGTAATTATTCGACTAAATCTGATAATACAGCAGATATGATAATAGAATGAAATTGTAGATAAATAAATGCAGGAATTAAAGATACCAGAATTTTACACTGGTTCGGATTCAAAGTGAATCCTAGTCCAGTCGCTTTAGGTTGTAAGGGAGTTCTCTTCAGTAAATATTTCTTTGAGTACAGTGGATATGACTTGAAACTACAGATCCTCTAACACTATTTTTTCTTATTGATACAAAGCCTCATCAGTGTTACACTCTCTTTTTTTTCTCAAGCTTGTTACACAGTAGATCTTAGAGAACTACAATATTTGTTTGTTGTAGAAGAAAGAGAAGGTTTTTAGTATGATCAAAGTATACGTGACTAGGGTGTAAGGCTATGTATAAATACTTTGAAGTTGATCGATGCTTGACAACCCAAGAGATTTGATCCTTGGACGGAAATTGATTCTTTCCAAGAATAGGGTAGTTGCCCGTTGCTTGTCCTTGATTTCCTTTCATCAATGTATGTAGTAAAGACCTGCTCCTTGAATGTTGGCTCTTTCCAAAATTAGTGATGTACCAATATCTTCAGGATGTTGACTTCCCGGAATGCTGCCCTTGATTCTTTACTTAACTTTAGGAGGATCTTTGACTCTCCAAAGATAGTCGCGAGGTTGATTCTCTCTATCATATCTAATTGATATTTTATGTTGATTAATTTTCTTGATAGGATTCTTCCCAGCTTCACGAATCCTTTTTAGTAAACCAGATTTGCTGATCTTGTTCTTGAGCCTTAATTTATCTCTTCCCTTATATGTCATGATTTACTCCAGCAGTCTTGTAGTATCCTCTTCACTCCTTGTAATTGATTTCTTGCATATGTATATTATTTTCACCATTAATATTATATCTAACAATCTCCCCTTTTTGATGATCACAAAATAATATACAATAATAAACACCAGCCGACTTGCCTGTAAGTTACTCCCCCTCAATGTATGCAACTTACTTGTCCGTGATGCTCCACCTCAATATATGCAGTTGACTGGTTGATGCTAGAGTCAACTTCTGTACCTGTATAGACAAATTGACATACAAACATGTCCATCCCAGTCGACTTCTGTACCTGTATAGACAAACTGACACATAAACATGTCCATCCCAGTCGAATTATGTACATGTATAGATAAACTTACACACAAATATATCAACTGGTCCATCCTTGTCGACTTCTGTATAGATAACCTGTATAGATAAATTTTATACCCTTTCTCCCTCTTTTTGGCATCAGGAAAGAAGGAACGGGATAAAAGATACGCAGAATAATAGATAGCATGGAAGAAGACAAGGTTAGAAATCATCCAACGGATGAAAATAACCCACAAAACAGAAAGCAAAAATAATTATTCAGAGGCTGAAAACACAACCCAAAGTCAGCAGAGCAAAACAAATTGTCTTAAAGCATCTAGATCAACGGCACAGAAAAATAGGTGAGAGTGTTGTAGATGGCTTCCTTCAACTATTCAAAGCTTGCATTGGTTGATATGCTGACCCCATCCAATTTATCATGAATCTCCTTGAAGGCCTTGACAGCATTCTCCCTAAGAACAACAACTCTAATTTTGGACACATCAGAACCTGTTTCCTTGGAAAGAGCATGGATATCACCAATAATAGACTGAGTGGTTGTGAGAAGATCCTTGAGTTCAGAAAGTTGGGAGTTGATAGCACAAATCTTTTCATCAAGATCAATGTTGTCAAGAGTTGTAAGAGGAACAAAGGGTGAGAGTTTGGGCTCTACATGGGTATGCTTAACTTCACTATCATGCTTCTTAACCCAGGTGCCTTCGACACTCACATATCCCATACTGGCAAAGGCTCTAGAGTTGTAGGACTTGGAGAAAGTGATGAAAGGATAGCTGGATAAGGAAATTTGGTGAGCTTCTAGAATGTGAGTGATTGCCATGCCATAGGGGAAACTGGTGGGATCTTCAGCACTTTCGATCATGAAATTTATGACCCACGAGAAAAGCTTGATTTTGAGTTTAGTGACCAGGAAATAGTTGAAGAAAGTCTCTCTAGGAGAAGTTTGAAAATGAACCAGTATAGGGAGGCAAAGTAGTTGCCACTATATGGGACAGAACTCTGGTTTCGAAGCTAATATCACTTGGACCTAACTGGTTTGGAAGGGGATTTGGGGAACTCTCAACGATACATTGCTTGGCTTGGTGAAAGGAAATTTTAAAGTTATCATGGCAAGTATTTTTAAACAGAGTAGGAAAACCAAAACAATGACATTAAAAAAGCGAGTCAAACAGAACAGAGTCAAGAATAATGCGCTTACCTAACACTAAGGACTCTAACCTATTAGGTTTGCTAGAGCGAAGATTTGCATAAAATGTTCTAACCAGGGGTTCATATACCTTTGGCGGAGAAATAAAGAGGAACTTATCCGAACCTTGATAAACAAAAAGGTCTTTGATTTAGCAATTGAGGGCTTCCATGTCGTCAAGATCTACAATCCTTCTATGGGCAATGGTTTGTTCTTTCAAGATAAGAAAAAGATCTTTATTTGGGGAATTCTAGAAATTGAGGTCAAATTCAAGAGAAGCGGATAAATCAACCTTTGATTTCTTTGGGGGTGATGAAATAGGGGTTTTTCCATGGGTCGCTTACCCAACGCCTTTTCTCCAAGAAGTGGAGAATGTTCAGAGAAGTCACCTTGAGAAGAGGCAAAACCCTCAGAGCGATCTGACCCTAGGTCTACCTATTTAGGAGGCATAGAAAGGGGTTTTGCTTTAGAACACGTGCTTTTTATGGTAGAGGCGGATGGATTTCTGGGGTGCTTAGCCATAGGAAGGGAAAATCTTGAACGGAGTTTGTGGAAAGAAGATGAAGATGAATATGATTGAAAAGGGTGTTCTACTTTAAGAAGGGAAATTTGGCGGTTGAGTATAGAAAAGGAAAAGTTGTCATTCGAAGGGACGTGTTGATTGGATTTCCAACCTTGAACAACGAACTGATGTGAACGAAAAGAAAAGAGAGGGGAAAGAGACGGAGGGTAATTAATGCGTGAGTGCAGTACAATCATTACTCTGTAAATTTATAAAAGTACACATAGGTCCTAGAACATTTTAGGGAAACAAGTAATGAGAAGTAAATCTCGCAATTCATAAAATCTCTCCTCTAATAGAGGTTTAGTAAAAATGCCAGCTAGCTGATCAGTGGTTATAACAAAAGATATCTCAATATCACCCTTAAAAATATGATCTCTAATGAAATGATGCTTAATATCTATATACTTTGCTCTCGAGTGATGCACGTGATTTTTTGAAAGACAAATAGCACTAGAATTATAACAGAAAATTTGTATAGGCTTAAAGAAAAGTTCATAATCACCCAATTGATAAGATATCCATAAACGTTGTGCACAACATTGTCCTATAGCATTGTATTCAGCTTCAGTAGTGGATAGTGCAACTGAAGCTTATTTTTTACTGTTCCAAGATATTAGCGCCTTTCCTAGTAGTTAACATGTACCACTTGTTCTTTTCATATCGTCCTTATCACCTGCAAGGTCAGCATCTGAAAGACCTTCTAATTTAAAAGAATTAGAGCGAGGATACCATAGTGTCACGACCCTAGTTCACCAATTGTGAACATGTCGTGATGGCACCCAGTCCCCATGACTAGGTAAGCCTAACACGTTGCGGAATATACAATTATAAATACTTAAATAAGAAACAGCGGAAAAATAGAATAAAAGATATGTAATCCGTGCCCTTGGCACATACATCCGTCACACAATGAATAAAACACTACCAAGATCCGGAACCCCACAGTAACACAGACTAAAAGAGAAAATACAACTGTGGCTCTATGTGTAAAGAGTATCTAACAACGAAATGAAGAAAAATGTCAACTAGTACTACTAGAATAGAAGGAAAGCCTCCGGATCTGCGGACGTAGCAGATCATACCTCGAGGTCTCCAGAAAAGCTGCGGAAATCACCTAGCACGAGCCTGCTCTGATGTACCTGGATCTGCACAACAAAAGTGTGCAGAAGAGTAGCATGAGTACACCACAGCGGTACTCGGTAAATGCCAAGCCTAACCTCGATAGAGTAGTGACGAGGAAGGTCAGGGCCCTACTGAGAAACAATAATAATATGATGATAACAAAATAAACAGTTTAACAGATAATAACAATAATTTCCGAAATAACAACATTACGATGTTTACTGCAACTTTCTACAATCAAGCTAACAACAAATAACCAACTCAAATAAACGAATCCAGGATCTGTGGGAATTGAACCCACAGTCCCATTCTCAGTACCTCTGGGTCTCCGGGAATCGAACCCGCAGCCCCATGTCTCAATAATATCTCAATAACTCAGGATCTCCGGGAATCGAACCTGCAGTCCCTACCCATAAGTGTCAGGATCTCGGGAATCGAACCCGTAGTCCACATTTCAATAATCTTAGGATCTCGGGAATCAAACCCGTAGTCCACATTTCAATAATCTCAGGATCTCGAGAATCGAACCCGTAGTTCATATTTCAATCATCTCAGGATCTCGGGAATTGAACCCGTAGTCCATATTTCAATAATCTCAGGAACTCGGGAATCGAACCCGTAGTCCATATTTCAATAATCTCAGGATCTCGGGAATCGAACCCGTAGTCCATATTTCAATAAGCTCAGGATCTCGGGAATCGAACCCGTAGTCCACATTTCAGTAATCTCAGGATCTCGGGAATCGAACCCGTAGTCCATAACCACATCAAGTAAAGGAATACACAGAGAGAAGTATAATATGCTTAACGATAACTTCGCCGATGAACAACGCCAGCGATTACCAAGAAAACTCAAGTAAGTCAATTAAGTAACTAGATAGTTAGATTCTATCTAATCATGCTTTTCTAACAACTACCGGGTAGGAATATCGAATTTAACAACTAAAAATAGGAATATCACTTATTGAACATTTTGAGTAAAGTATGTGTTCAACAACCAGCACATGTACACGCCTGTCACCTCGCGTACAAGGCATTTAAAGTATCACAATAATATCCTAGGGGTGAAAGTCCCCCACACGAGGTTAGACAAGCCACTTACCTCAATGTTTACGAACAATTCAATCTGTGGCTATGCCCTTTTCCTTTCAAATTTGGATCCAATCCAATCGTATCTATATACAATTGAATTAATATCATCAATACTACTCAACAAACAAATTCCTAAGGCCAATTACAACTTTTACAACATTCTGCCCGGAATAGTGCATTTCGACCCCGGACCCACATGATCGGAACTCGGGGTTCGGACCAAAATCCGGTTACCCATTCCCCCACGAGTTCAAGTATATGATTTGTTTCAAAATCGAACCTCAATTCGAGGTCCAATTTCCCAATTTATGAAAAACCCTATATTCTACCAAAAACAAGAAATTCTACCATGAAAACCTTTGATTTCTATTGAAAAACATGTATAATGATGTTAAGAATTGAAAGAATTAAGTAAAAAGTGACTTACAATTGTTTTGAAGAAGAAGGAATCCGTGAAGAATCGCAAACGGGTGTTTTTGGGTTGTGAAATGTGAAGATCGAAGCTGGAAATCGTGATTTACAGGTCTCTGTGTTTGCATTTGCGAACATGTGTTCGCAATTGCGAACCCCGGCCAATTTCTGGAGTTTGAAAAATAAGCTAAGGCTGGAAAGTTAGCATTTGCGAACTTTTGTTTGCATTTGCGAAGCCAAGGCAAAACTGGAAAGTTCACATTTGCGAACTATTGTTCGCAATTGCGAACACAGGCTAAATATTGGGAGGTTCGCATTTGCGAACTATTGTTCGCATTTGCGAACACAGGCAGAATAGTGTCGAGTTCGCATTTGCGAAGTATTGTTCGCATTTGCGAACACAGGCACAGTAGGGGGGAGTTCGCATTTGCGAACTATTGTTCGCATTTGCGAACTCTGCAGAATAGTGGGGAGTTCGCATTTGCGAACTCTGCAGACCAGTTGCAGACAACAACTTCTAACATGAGAAATTGATCTCGTGGCCTATCCAAAGTTCACCCGAGCCCTCGGGGCTCCAAACCAAATATGCACACTGACTTAAAAACATCATACGAACTTGCTCGCACGATCAAATCGCCAAAATAACATCAAAATCAATAATTCACATCGAATTCAAGCCTAAATTTCTTAAAACTTTCCGAATTGCACATTCGATCTAAAACCCAACCAAGCGACGTCCGAATGTCCTGAAAATTTGCAGACATATCCAAAATCACATAACGAAGCTACAGAAATTGTCGGAATTCCATTCCGACCCCCGGATCAAAATCTCACCTATCGTTCGGATTCACCAAAATTTCAACCTTCAGCATTTCAAGCCTAATTGAGCTACGGACCTCCAAAATACATTCCGAACGCGCTCCTAACCCCAAAATCACCCAACGGAGCTAATGGAACCATCGGATTTCCGTTCCGAGATCGTCTTAACACTGTTCCGGCTACGGACCATTTTCTAGCTTTAAAGCTCTCATTTAGGGACTAAGTGTCCCAAAATGCACCAAATTTCAGAACTGACTCTCCTGGCAAACCACAATAGCAGAAATGAACTTAGGGGAACAGTTAAATTGGGGATTGGGGCGTAATTTTCTAAAACGATAGGTCGGGTCGTTACATCTTCCCACACTTAAAAGATTCATTCGTCCTCGAACGAGCATAGAAAACATACCTGGAGTAGTTAAAAGATGAGGGTACTGGCTTCGCATATCCTGCTCGGCCTCCCAAGTCGCCTCCTCGACCGGCTGACCCCGCCACTGAACCTTTACCGAAGCGATGTTCTTTGACCTTAGCTTTCTGACCTGCCTGTCTAGAATGGCTACTGG
>JASVEL010009433.1:0-182004 GCA_032618575.1 Nicotiana noctiflora
AATGAAGATAGAGTAAACCTTGGAGATCAAAGTTCCAAATCACAACAGAGACAGACAAACAAAAAATACTAGGTGATCTCTTCTCATCTTCCTAAGCCTTGGTGTCAGGGTAACCCGATACCTGTGTTGGTGAGAAATAGAAAATACCTGAAGGAATAGTTGAGGTGCAGCACTCAAGCTAATCCAAACACCACCGTCATCAAAAGTAAAGTTGGGAAAGTAACTAAATTTCACTGTGAGCACCTTCAGAGCACTTAGAATCCACAGTCAAATCAAAAACTACACCTCAATCTCATTAACTAGGTCACACTACAAACCACAACACTTTCATTTTTTAAAGGGATCAAAAATACCTTCATTAATTCAAAAAGTGCTATATCAAGATCCAAAAAGTAAATGCAACAACCTGAAAACATATTTTACTGGACATGAATCATGGTGAGAACAAGGGAAAGAACATATTTACCATGATTGGTGTCTTAGTCATAGCCCAAACTTCTACTGGTGCATCACGAAACAAAATCAAAAGGTACCTACATAACAGGAAACCACTTTTAGGCTTAAAAGATTAGAGAACATTCAAAGAATTTTATCAGCTCAATGAGACATATGATAAAAAGGACATAGAGGAAGATGTGGAACAAAGAGAACACACATGGTGAGTCAGTCAAAGTATTTTGGAACAAAGTAAATCATTAACTAGAAACAATCACTCATATCACAGGTCTGTTGAGAGCAAAGAGGAATTCAGTACCCATTCGGTAGATTCTACAACAACAACAACAAACCAAGTTTGATCCCAACAGGTGGGGTCTGGGGAGGGTAGTCGTACGCAGATCTTACCCCTACCTAATGCAGGTAGAGCCATTCGGTATATTCTAACTAGCATAAATCAAGAGTTTCCTCAAAATTACCTTCTCAAGCAGTTATGCTGCTCTTAAAAGATTACTAAAGTCTTCAGTGCTCCGGATGGGTTTAGGAATGGAAGAAGAGGGTCAGTCATGGGGCAATCCGGGAAAACAACCTCCCCAACTCCCGACTCCAAATTTTTCTTTACAAACAATGCAAAGGAATTACCAATCGGAAAATAATGCAAAGGAAGTGGTATATGGGCACAAAGCTGTTATTTGACTAAAAAAAACAAATAAAGAAAAGAAAAGAGTGAATTTTGTATTAAAACTATTTGAAGTGCATCAGCAATGGAGAAACAAAACTTTGTGGGAAGGAGGAAGAGATTCACTTATTTGTCTCTCCACATTTCTTTTAAAGAAATTGTTTTGTATTGTATAATTAAGAAAAAAAGTTCCATGTTTCATAAGTCAATAACACTAATGTTCTTACATTCACGAGGTGGCAGATGCATCCATGATATACTGAGATCCCATTACACGTAAAATGGGTGCCACATTGTCTTTCCTAATGTCAAATAGAATGTCCGATTGTCTTTTCAAATGTCAAATAAAATGTTCACAATAATAAACATAGTACATAAAAATCTAATCTCAAAATCACGAAAACTCTTTGGAGCTTGGCCAACTAAATTTCAAGATTTCCCATTCCCTAGCACGTGCATGCCTCTAATAAATGAAACGGTATAATCCTTCAGCAAAGCCTAACTGCTCCTGGTCATAAAGAGTAAAGATCTAGCTAATATTACTGCATCGGGGAAACAAAAGCAATTCATCTTTTGATGCACATAATATCTACAGGATGACAAATGCACCTGCCAGAAGATGAGGCCCTTAAAGCTCTAATAGGTGCTCGCTCTGGCTTCTGTAGAACTCGAAAAGGTCGATTGAGTCCACTTCGAAGACATGTCACAACGAGCCTATTGATGTAGCCACCTGCTTTTTCTGTACCCTGAAGTCCAAATGAAGATTCCATGTAAGGACATTCTTTTTTATATAAACACAAACTAATGGGTCTACCGGAAACAGCCTCTTTGCCTTCTTAAAGACAGAGGTAAGGTTCGCGTACACTCTACCCTTCCCAGACCCCACTTGTGGGATTACACTAGGTGGTTGTTGTTGTTGTTGTATATATATAAACTAATGAATTTCCCTGTGCTTCGCGGGGTTGCAAAGTACCCAAATCTTACAATAACCAAAAAAAAAGGAAAAGGGGTTTTCGGAAAATTAAAAATATCTTCAATTTTTCTTCTCTAAACATATAAGTTTATAATTCAAAGCAAAGGTAATTCATAAAACAAGAATTTTCAAATATTAAACCAAAAAGTCAGGTCAAAGCATAACTGTAAGTGAAAACAAAAAGAAGTAGCCACAACATCACAACAACAAAAAGCCAAATGCAAAAGTGTTGAAACTGCTCTTGGATTAAAAAAAGAAAAGGTTTTCACAACAATTGAACTACAAAGAAAAATTAAACAAAACTAGCCCACAAAATATTACACTACAAAATTTTAGCAATTTTAACAGGTGGATATCAATATCAACCTCACTCTCAACTAAATACGTACTGTAAATACTTGTGTGTGTAACAGTTGGCTTGGATATATTCGTTTCAAGAAAATCATAAGAACAATTTGACAAACTTAAAAGAAAATTCCTCACATTTTGATACAACAAAATCTAAACAATTTAAAGGTAAAAAGACGCTTAGGCCAGCCCCAGGGCTTTGGTCTAGTCGTAAGAGCGCAATGCATGATGTGAGGGTTACGCGCACATCACGGGTTTGAAACTTACCGCAAACAAAAGCTTGGTATTTTAGCAAGCCTGGTAGAGGAGTGGTCCATTATCTATGAGTTTCGAACCATGCACCACTAGCACTCAGGGATTTCTTGATCATCAAAAAAAGAACTCTTAGCTTAGCACTCAGCATTTGATTTTCAAAATATAAAATTAACCTATATGGTTTCCTAGTAGCACTTTTGAAACAAGTATAGACACATAATTTTTACCCTTCATTCCCTTCTCAATTGATGTATTCAAGTATCTCTTTAAGAAAAGAGGTCCTTCTAAGATCTTCAGTCGTCAAATTCAAAGAAGTTGATACTAATTTGTATTTACTATCAACATTTAATTTTGTTTTGAAAAAAAAAAGATTATTTCTTTTAATTCCTTTTTACATAAATCCGTATTTATTCAAAAGATGTTACTTGTGATGAGAGTATATGCAAACAGAAAACAATTATGCAGTGGGAGATTCCTCAGAGATAGAAATGCTAAAGAAGCCACTCAACAAGTAGAGTAGAAGATGCAAACACATTGTTTTATACTTGGAGATAGTGAATTTTTCGCTGTACATGTTGGTCACCTGTGAGTACGAGAAAGAAACCAGCCGGGAATTGCCAAGCCACCTTAATCCCCTGACAACACTGTTATGGACTGCAAAACTAACGGTGACAGCGTTGGCAGAAACATCAATCACATCTATTGTACCACTTTGAGTTCCCACAGCAACCAGCGGAACAGCAACAGCTGGAGAGTTTCCTCCACCTTCATGATTGTAAGCTATTTAGTGGCAAAAGCAGCAGCACTACCTCCTCCAAAATCTTGATAAATTTATAGAATACAAACAAAAGCAGCAGTTCAAAAATATACTTACGTCCCAAAGTAGCAGTCAAAGAAGGGGAAGGCACGGCTAGCATAGTCACTGCTGAAGAAAGAAGATGAAGCTGTCCCACTAGACTAATCTGCAATCATGAACTGACCTTCAGCTATAGGGAAAAAATCTACAAAAGAAGAAACTAGTTTATAAATCATTTATCTAAGAGCCCATGATGACATGCTTCATTTTTTTTCCTGTCAGCCAATGAAGGGACCTCCACCCCAGCAAGAATGACCAGAATGAATATTTTCTCCAATATTTGTGCAGGTATAAAATAAAAAGGTATACTTTGTAAACTAAAACCTATTTCTCAACTGTAAAAGAACAAGGAATAGAACCAACTCTTTCGGTTGACATGGAAGCCCAATCAAAAGCTCACACAACTCAAGTAACTGGGACACCAAGTCTTGAATTGTACATTACTGTTGTGCATAACTATAAATAGGTTGATTCATTTTAATCCTTGCACGTAATCAATAAGTCCAATATAATTATCTGTATGTTGCATGCACCTTTTTTTTTATAAGGTAAATTGTATTAATCAAAAGGGGGAGAACTCTCGTATACTATACCAAAAAGTAGAGAATTTACATCAAGACATAATTCTCTACAAAAGACGCCCACTCTTCTATACAAATAGGGGCTATATGAGTGCACCAAAAAGCGATCAAAGATAAAAGACTATTCTTAAGATGTGAAAAAAGAGACTTTATCCCCTCAAAAGCGCTCCTATTTCTCTCCCCCCAAACTATCCACATGAGAGCTAACGGGGCGCACTTCCACGCCTTTTGCTTTCTTCTTCTGCCGAAATCGGCCCAACTATATAGCATTTCCTTTACAGTGCTTGGCATCACCTATTGAACACAAAAAAGGTTCAGGATCGCCCTCTACAAAGCCAAGGACACAAGGCAATGCAACAAAAGATGATCTAACTTCTTCCCCTGAGCTTTTACACATATAGCACCAAGTAACAAGTGTAATTCCCCTCTTTCGCGGATTCTCAACAATCATAATCACTCCCCTCGCCACTAGCCATGCAAAAAAGCACACCTTCGTGAGCGCCTTAGGAATCCAGATCGAGGAGTATGGAAAAGAGGCATCCTCCTCTCTCACCAATATACTCTAGTAAAAGGACTTTACGGTGAACAGACCATCACCACGCAAACCCCATCTCCAAGAATCACAATATGGATAAGGCATGTCTTGCCCATATAGCAGTGTCAACAAATCTCGGAGCTCCTCCAATCTTGCATGTTCCTTCTAAATGAGAGGTCCCATACAACCCTCTCCCCCATGCTCCTTACGAATTTGTTGGACCACCAATTCCTTCTGGTTTGAAATTTGAAGATGTGGGGGAAGGAGACCCTCAGAGTATCCTCTCTACACCACCTATGATTCCAAAAGCTAATTCTCCTTCCATCTCCCACCCTGTAAGAGATGTTGTCACCAAAAGATTCCCAATTTTTTATGATGCTCCTCCACATGCCACACCCGAAAGGTGTTGTGATTGCCTTGGTCCTCCAACCTCCTTCGTGGAATCGTACTTTTCTACTATGATCTCCCTCCATAGAGCATACTCTTCTACCCCGAATCTCCACATCCATTTCTCCAACAAAGCTCTGTTGAATATACTAAGATCTTTTACTCCAAGTCCACCCCACTTCTTTGGGGGAGTGACTATCTGCGAATTCACTAGATAATACTTTCTAGTTCCATCTGCTGCATCCCAAAGAAAATTCCTTTGAAGCCGCTTCAGTTTTCTGTGATGCTCACAGGAGCTTGCAATAGGGACAAGTAATAGGTGGGTATACCCGATAAAGTGCTTTTAATGAGCACTTCCTTTTCGCCTTTTGACAAGTACCCTTTTTGCCAGCCTACTAATCTTTTTTCAACCCTTTCAATCACTGAATTCCAGACCGTAGTATCCTTATACGAAGCACCCAATGGGAGACCTAGGTAAGTAATGGGAAGGGAGCCCACCTTACATCTGAGAACCAGTGTTGGAAATAGCGCTCGCTACAGCGCTAAAGGCGTGTAGCGACGCGAGGCGAGCAGGTAGCGCCACACAGGCCCTGTTGCATTGCGATCCAGAATAGCGAGCGCCTCTGCCTCTGTTGCGAGAGGCGAGGCGGGCGAGTGGCGAGGCGAGGCGTTGCTATTTTGTTTATAAGTCAAAAATTAAAAAGCTAGCGTGATTTATAGTAAACAAATTAGGGCTTGGGTATCTGTACGACAACAATACCCTTCTTCCCCTCTTCTTCTTCCAATGATCAACAAATTAGGGCTTAAGTTCTGCGGTTCTGCCTCCTCTTCTTCTTCCAGCGACGACACCAGGTATGTTTCTTCTTCTCCTTTCTTTCTTATTTCTTATTTCTTTCTTCTTTCTTCTTTCTGCCTACTTTTTTCTGCCTAGCGACCAGCTCTGTTTTTCTTTCTTTCTTCTTTGCTCTGTTTTTCTTTCTTCTCTTTGCTCTGTTTTCATCTTTCTTTCTCTGTTTTTCCAATTTCTTCTTTCTGCCTAGCAACCAGGATATGTCAATTTTTTTTCCAATATCCAAAACCAAGCAGAGGCTAAGTTTGCTAAGTTTTGTGTCTCTGTTTTTTCAATTTTTCCAATTTCTCAGTTTTCCAATTTCCAGTAACTTCTGTTCTGTCTCTGTTTTCTTTATTTTTCTCTGTTCTTTTCACTTTTTTGCTTAAATTATTTTTATATTGTGTTATATTGATTTGTTGCTCTATTTTTCTTTAAAACAGCGTTGAGTGATATATTTATTAAGTATCTATTGAGTCTTTAATTTTTGAATGATATATTTATTAATATATTATTATTATTGAGCTTTTAGTTATATGTATATAGTATTTTATATTTTTGTATAAATTGTCGCCTCACATCAAAAAGGCGAGCGCTACGCTGCGCGCCTCTCGCCTCAGTGACGCGGGCCCTCGTCGCTATTTGTCGCCGCGCGCTGTCCAAAACACTGCTGAGAACATAAGACAAAGCATCAATGTTGGCAACCTCACCCACCGGGAAAATCTCACACTTGTCGAGGTTCATTTTAAGACCTGATACTATCTGAAACCACTGCAGGACCTGATTCAGCTAGGTCAACAGATCCATATAGGCATCACGGAAAACCAGGGTGTCATCTGCAAAAAGCAAATGAGACTCTTTGGGCACTGGGCGCCCCGATCGGAGCTGAGAATCCTCTCAAGAAGCCTCCGCCCGCCGCATGATCCATCATTTTACTCAAAGCATCCATCACTAGAATGAATAGCACGGGGGATAGGGGGTCTCCTTGCCTGAGACCCCTGGAGCTGCCAAAGAAACCACTCGGACTACCATTAACCAGGACATAGAATATGACTGAGGAAATGCAGAACTTGATTCATCCCCTCCATCTTGCCCAAAACCCCATCCGCATCATAATGAAATCCAGGAACTCCCAATTGACATGGTCGAAAGCCTTCTCAAGGTCCAACTTGCATAGTAAGTCGGGATCTCTATCTTTCTTTCTGGAGTCTACAAGTTCATTTGCCACCAAAGCGCCATCCAGGATCTGCCTACCTTCCACAAATGCATCTGGGAGGACGAAACAGACACGTCAAGAACCTTCTTGAGTCTATTGGAAAGCACTTTAGAAATAATCTTGTAAATGCTCCCCACGAGACTAATAGGCTTGTAGTCACTGATACAAGATACACCTTCTTTCTTAGGCACAATAGTAATAAAAGAAGCATTGATACTTCTCTCGAAAACACCATTCTTCCATCAACTCTCCCTTGATGGTGTCCCAACAGAGCTGGAAGAAGGCCAACGAGAAACCATCAGGTCCTGAGGCCTTATCACCAGCATAACTCGACACAACCTCGTGCATCTCCTCCTCCTCGAAATCCCTTTTTTAGCCACTCGCTGTCCCCCTCACCTATGTGGTTGAACTCTATTCACCCCAAAGTCGGCCTCTAACTAACTTCCTCTTTGTATAAGTTCTCATAAAACCCCACTATCGCCCCTTTTACCTCCTCCTCTACCTCAATCCTCACCCCATCCACAACTAAGGACTCTATGAAATTTCTCCTTCGATTTGCAACTGCCACCCTATGGAAAATTTTGGAGAACATCAAAGTACCACCTTTAGGCTTTAGTGACATTCTACCTACTATTTGTTTGCTCCACTGCATTGACCCAAATTAAGAGGGTGTTTGGATTGGTTTTTAAGCTGGTCAAACCAGCTTTTAAGCTCTTTTAGCTTTTTTCAGTGTTTGGCAAAGTTGAAAAGTGTTTAAAATAAGTTTAAAGGTACTTACAACAAGCCAAAATTTATAAGCTAGCCAACCCCAACGTATGGCTTTTTGGCTTTTAAGCTATAATTCCAACAATAGCCTCAAACAAAGCCCTAATATATCCTTCTTTTCAATTCCTATATCATCGTTACTCCTCCATTGTTGGATACTCCTCTTACTTTCATCTCCATTATTGTCTTCCTTCTCTCCATTATAGCGGTTGGATTCCTTTTACAGGAATTTTACATAAAATACTTCTGGACAGAGGAGCATGAAGTTATTGAGAGCATTGTCCCGCACTCTCTTATGTAAAAGACTGCAACCAGCCAAACTGTGGGTGCTAGATTGGTGAAAGCATTATTTGCTTATCACAATCCATGTGGTGTTGATTCGAAATGCAGAAGCAAGGGAGATTCTGGGGTTATCTTGGGAAGGATTTTGTACTAAGTTGCTCGGACTCGTGCGGGTGTCCGATACGAGTGCAGATCAAGAGGTCAGATCCTTCATGATCTAAATTTTAAGATTCGAGGGTATGGATACGGATGGGGGGATTCGGCTAAAAATAATTCAAATATCTAACATTAAAGTTATAAAAGTAGTCTGAGAAGGAAAAAATATCGATCAAGAGGAGAATCCAAAAGAACTGACATAGAAATTTCCATATACAAGGTATTCCATTTTCTTAAATTTAACCCTAGCTTTTGTTTTTATTTCAGAAATCATTGTATCTGACCCGACTTTCTCCGTCGATTTTGGTCAAAGCACCCAAAATCGGTTGACCAAATCCGTTACGGATCCCACACCCACCCACATCTCGTGTCGACACAAATTCGGCACCAAAGATAAAGAGTCCAAGCAACTTAGTTTTGTACAGGAAACATAAGGATTGTACACTGTCGAACGTTACATTAAAAAATTAAAGGTAACTTATATTTATGAAACTATCTGATGTTTTCAGTATAAATTGAAGTGGATTGAAATATAAATTATTCTATATTTGAATCAATTTAGAATTAAAAATCTTGTAGTAATGAGCTCCTCACCGGCACTTGTTTACCAAACAGCTTTTTTCAGCTTCAGCACTTCTATCCAAACACATGACTGCTTATTTTTAGAACCAGCTCCAGCACTTAAAAAGTGTTTTGTGCTTAAAAGCCACTTTTTCACTGCTAATCCACATGGGCTCTAGATCTTGCTTTTGATAGAAAGCATTAATAAAGTTACTCATCCATCCTCTCAATCATGGTAATGGAAAAACTTTTGTTGCTTATGGTGATAAACATAGATGAAGGAAAAAGAACTAAAAATTTTACAATATCTCGTCAAGACTGAAGGGCAGTCCGGTGCACTAAGTTCCCGCTATTTGCGGTGTCCGGGAAGTGCCGGACCACAAGGGTCTATTGTACGCTATCTCATCAAGACACTCTGATGATAAATTAAATATTTTCAAGTACAAGCGGGCCAAGTGATTCATTGATAACAATATAAGTATCAGAAACACAGGCAGTAATAAAAGTGAGATTATAGGTAACCCCTGAATGCACAAACTATAAAACTCCCTCAATTCAAATATAAGCTGGAAAATGCTGTACATGAATAACGGCTTTTGCCTTTTAAGCTAGCACTTTCATGCTGTATACTCACAAGAACTTTTCTCTATGTTCTTTCCTTAATTAACATAGAATAGAATGGAACCTTCTCTAACTTAATCCCTTTCCTGAAGCCAGTTTAATCTTCAGAATCCCTTCTTTTAGTTTATCCTTCTTCTTTCTATATCTAGTTTCCTTTCTGTTGTTTTTTTATCAATATGTAATTTTTCTTTTGTGTGTGTGTGTGTGTGTGTGTGGGGGGGGGGGTTTCTTAAACTAGTGATATCAACAATATATAATTTATACACAAATTACACATGTGAATGCCGTTTATCCTCATAATTTTGTCAGTACTCTGCCCGTACCATCCAACATGATATTCAACATTGTTTTATGACCAAAGTTACGCATGTTCAACCAACCTTGAAGGACACTTCATCCTGGCTTGTAGGGGATTTTGACAGACTGGTCCTGCTGCTAGTATTAATCTCAGAGTTGTGACCAATGAGAATCTCTGAAGATACAGTTTTACAGGCTTCTACAACAATATCAGGATTTGTCATGTTCTTCTGAACATCTACAGATCCTTCAGCAGTCAGGAGCCATTTCCATACTTTCCCATCATCAGAAATGGAGATCAAACGAGTCTTAGATAAAACAAGAGATTCGTCACAAAAATCAAATGGATTATCAAAATCCACATCATCTGAATGATGTGCATCTGAACATAGCTTGCCAATATTTTGGAGGGCGGCATCCGAATGGGAGATAACAGCTGCGAGAATTGAGGGGGAAGGAACAGATGTGCCAATTGAGGGCATCAGCTCTTCCATCGCACACATCGTGTGCACTTGCTCTCCGCTGTTACAACATGCAGATTATTATCCCTTTGAACTCCCATGAATACAGGAATTTGGCAATTATTGTGCAAGGAGATAAAAACAGGAATATAGGAGTTTCAAGTCACAGTCATGGAAAAACAAGTACAAAGAAAAATTTTACAAGGGTAAGGAAAATTAACTAGTAAACTAATGAAAAGGAGCATTGCATATGAGTGCTCGCAGGAATTGGTGAATTCACTTCAAAGAAAACTTTTATCTGGCTACCACAAAACCAAAGAGCTCCTGAGCTAAGAACACCACAAGCCGTACTACATGCAATGCCACGATACCTACAAATCAACCCAACTATGAATTTCTTGAACCCAAACTTCATCAGCCTTTAAAGTTAGTTCAAGAATAAAGGTTGGATTAAGAATTCCCCGTTCTGTGATGCTTGTAACTCAATTAATATCAGTTAACTAAACCTCCATTCAGAACTAGTTGAGACTTAGATCGACTATATGAATCCTATATCCACTTTATCCGGGCTCAATTTATTTTAATATTCAATAACTTGTTCTTTTCGGCAACTTAGGTGTTCTCTATAGTTAGAGGTTCTCCAAATCTCACACTTCCACACATTGAATTACAAGTCTCTAACTAGATTAAAATGATTCTAGCTAATGACTAGCAAACTCTGAACTTACTGTAAGTATAACAACATGACGAAGTTGTTTTATCAGCTATATATCCTTTATTTGCATTATGATAATATGATTAGTTCTTAGCAAAGTCAACATTGATTAGAAAGTATAGATCTTTGGGACAATTACCCTTGGTATGATTTTAGTTCGACCTCGTCCTTCTTTTAGCATCTCCAATCATCATAGTACCGAGTAATGGACTCGATGCATTTGGAGGTCTATGCGGAACATGTCTAAACCATCCATGCATCTTTTCTAATTTTATCTCCTATGTAAGGCACTTCCACCCTCTCTTAGGTGCTCATAAATCAAGATAAATTCATTTCTTTTTGTTATCTTTGGTTATACAACTAAAACACCAAAAATAATCCTACTTATCTTGACAGTAGGGAAAGCAAATGAATGTTCGTGGATTCAAATCAAAAGTGCATAGCACAAACTTTGTGAATTGAAGTATTTGCACATCTTGTTTTTGCCTCTCATCGAAAAACTACAACTATAACTTTCTAAGTTTGCAGGAAACAGTAGTTCAGAACAGGGGCAAATGTAAAAGTCAATATAGTCGACTATATAGTCAATCACTAGCATAGCACTAACTGATCCGAAGTCATAATTGAAGAGTGAACACAATTCATAGTTGGAAGTAAAATGCTCCAACAAGCATAGTAAAATACCCCAAAACAAGTTAAAAATCACACGTCAATCACGAAAAGCTACTCGGGAAAAGAATCACGTAAATCTAACAGCAATCTGAACTCATGCCAAGTACTAAAGTTTCAACCAAGTACTTACTCTTTCCGCCGCCAAGTACTGATCTTTCCATCAAGATGAGCACAGTACAATACCTCAATATTCGAGTCGGGCAACACCTCAAGAAACTTCCCACATCCCCTGGGCAGTCCAGCGGAGAACAATGTCGTCTCATACTGCAGATCAAACACCACCAACTCCCTCGGAAATGACACGAACATCAAGTGCCTCCAGTGTGGCGAAAATGCAAATTTCGCCAAGTACGAAGGAAATGTAGCTGACGCCGGAGCTCCGTTACCTCCGGTAGCAGATGAAACTGAATCTCTCTCTAGCTTCAGCAATTCAGAAGCGTCCGTACGAATCTGAAGCTCCTTTAAAATGACATCATTCTCAGTATCTCCCAATGCAGTTACTGAGAGCAAAAATCCTTTAAGCCCTAGGGCACAAAAATGGCGGGAATCAAACGGATCACGACGGAGACACGAGAAATACTCCGGCGACGCGTCGTATTTGAAGAAACAGCGACCGGTTGAAGTATTATAAAGAGAAAGCAAACTCGGTCCGCAGAGAGAAGCAAGGATCCAGGAATCCGGTCCGGTTTGAACCCAACAGAGATCCTGAATCCCTAATTTAGAACCCGAACCAGTATCGAAAAAGACCGTGGGTGATTTAGACCGGAAATCGAGTAAACAAATTCGGCCTTGACGATCTCCGACGGCAAGATGGAGGTGATGTTGAGGAAAGTCGATGAGATGCGGGAGAGGCTGTGGGGACCACTTAACGGAGGTGATGAAAGGAGAAAGGGAGGTAGTGGAGGTGGTAGGGGGTGGGAGGGGAATAGTGGTGACGAGTTGCATGGAATGAGTTTCGACGACTGAAACAGAGCTGCCGGAGGAATAAGCGAAGAGGCCGGCGGGAGAAATGTCGGCGGATCCGCCGTTGGAACGGGAAGGTGGGCCCGGTAACATACAGTCCCATGACTCATTGGGTGGTCTTTGAATTTGTATCGACATGGTTTATTCGTGATAGAGCATGTGAGATCTGTTTGGTTCAAACTTCAGTGTGATTTAGTCCGAACTCAGAGCTGAGATTTGGGAATTGATTGAAAGAAAGTTCAGTAGAGACTGAAGAAGATGGCCGTGGACATGGTAGCACGTTGAACAGTCAAAAAATTTAAGTGAATTTCATGACTAAAAAAAAGAGAAAATGGAATGATTTAGCCCTTTACTTTGAAAAATAGCACTATCTTGTCCCTCCTTGTACTATCAACAAATTTAATCAAAAAAAATTTTAACTTTTTTTCTTGAAATCATTAGTAATTTGTTATATAGACTTTAAAGTATTTGATTCTAATATTTGAAATTTGTTTGTTTCACATTTACAATAGAAAATTAGAGATGGTAATATATTTACAGAGTATAAGAATGTCATTAACAACTTTTGTTGTAAGTGTCGAATGAAGGAAGAATTCTATAATTCACATATTTAATGTCCCATAACAATCCTATGAAATAAATTAGATTTCAAATACCTAACCACTACCATCTTACAGTACTAGCTAATGCACATTACTAGTTAATGCACATTAAAAATCTTAGGCCTAGCATGGAACCATCTCACATTTAATGGGAAGATCTACTTCCCTTCCTAACGGCTAAATAGAAATAGTATAACAATATCAATAACTCTACCATAGACCATCACTTCAAAATATCATTAATCACTCCCTTAAATTTCACTTCATGACCACCACAAATCTACATCCAAAAGAAATTATTACTGTTCAATTTTACTGGCATGCACTCCAGAAAGACTGGATAAAAGTAAACATAAATGGTGCATATACAAGTCAAAATTGTGGAATAGATGGTGTTTAGGGACACCATTGAGAAATGAATATCAGGCTTTAACAGATATTGCAATGGTTTTCTCTTACATATTGAGTGGTGGGCACTCTGGGAAGGTCTTCAACTGGCGATCATGTTTGATCTATTTCCGTTAGAAATAGAAACGTACTCAACGGAGGTAATGAATGCTATCAATAATGGATATGCGACATTAGTTAATCTAATCCACTTACGCAGGTCATTAATGCACCAAGAGAAGGGCTTTCTACTTCGACATAATTTCATACAATAAAATTCGGTGGTGGACGCTCTAGCCAAGGAAGCAAAAAACAAGAAAAACAAACAATATAAATCAGGAAGCACAAAACTTTTTGCGGATCCCCCTCTTTTTGTGAAGTAACTTCTTGTGAAGGATATGTGCAGGAAAAGCATTTTTATGAAGCAAGTGCATATTTCTATTTGTAATATACTTAAAACTCTAGGCAATCAAAATATCACTTGTAATAGTACGTTTTTTTTTTTTTTGTACGCGGGGTATCTATCCCTAGGGCCACGACTACAAACAATATGTCAATCTCTATTTAATAAGAAATATTAATCCTTTTATTACTCAAAACAAAAAGGTAATATGGAATAAAATAACTTTATTTAACACTATATGCAAGTCATATCTTAATTGATTTTATTTACTGATTTTGTAATGCGCTAGGTATCGGTGAATATGTCCAAAGTTTTTTCTTATAATTTTTAGATAGAGGAAATATACTACTCCTAGAAAAATATATATGATTTAAAGTATCAAAGCAAGTTTAAAAAAATGACATGAGTTATTTAATTTTTTAAATTGATTTTCTTTTCCTACTAATGATTGGTGTTGGATCTATAGTTAAATATCTAACAAGATAATTAAGGGTCAATTTATTAAGTTAAATTATTTTTTAAATATAAAACTATGACATCTTTCTTTTGATAGAATAAAAAAAAAAGTGTAACACATAAATAAGACGGAATAAATATTGTGTTTTACTTATCCAATATTTAAAATTTATTGGCTTGATTAATTTGAATTCACATTAGGTAAGCAAACTCAACAAGTTAAACACTTTTATGGTAAGTCTTCATTTTTTTCCTTAGAAAAGAAAGTATGCATTAATCAAACCCAACCGTCAATGGGTACAAACCCAAATAAAGCTTCGTTGATAATCCAAACAAAAAAGTTCTCAAACCAAAAGACTTCACTAAGTAGTGAGAAAGAAAATTTATCTAACTTATGACTACAAGTATTAAACTCTCTACTTAGATACTTAAAAAACGAAAGGCAATCCTATATTAATAACGATGAGACTTTTTAAAATAAAGCTCTGCACTCGGGGAAGCAAGGTAGTAAGCCCCTACGAAATGGTTAAACTAATTATATAAGGTTGAATTTGTCTTCCTCAAATAATTACAATTTTAATAATTACACAATCAGTTAATTACATATTATTATAAATAATATTTTATTTTATGGTGAGTGTCTATTTTTTTAAGATATTTTAGAGTTTGTTACTTTGTGGTTAAATCACTTTTTCTCTATAAATATAAGGGTTTTAAATGGGTCGGGCCCACATGGCCCAGACTAAATGGGTCAGGCCCACGGGCCTAAATGAGCCTAAGTGTTCCGGGCTATTTGTTTTGAATTTTTTTTATCTAAGGCAATTTCTCGTATAATATATATATATATAATTTCTTATAAATTATAGTATATAATTATTATTTATATCATCTAATTCAAATTAAACACAAAAAAAAATTACAAAGAAATATTCAAATGAATGCCTTTTAATTTTTATTATTACGGCATTAATAAAAAATGACAATATCTTTTTTAGCCTTCCTCCTCCCAATGGAATGAGCACAATAAGGTGCTAATACCACCATTAAAAAAAAAACTAATGAAGATGTGCCAAAATACAAGTTACATATTATCTCTAACAAATTTCATAAACCCTTTAATGTTCGGAGGAATTTCTGTTGGTGGTGGCGGAAAAAAAGCTTGCTCGTCACCGCTTCCGAGCAAAGCAGCATCCTCCGTAAGTTTTGGTAGCATTTCTTCATAAGCTTCGTTTATCTCCGGTTGTGATTCATCAAGTCAAAATTTCTTCTTTCCGAACGGATCCGATCTCTGAAGAGTACTGATTTTTCCAAGCTCTCCCTCATAGACGCTCTATGATCACCGATTTGAAGTCTCCTTTGATTGAAAGCGCTCTCTGATGCCATTCTTAAAGGTTGAGTAGTTAAAATATCTCGAGCCATCCTTGAAATAATCGGATAGTGTTTTTCGTTGTCCTTCCACCATGCCAAACATCAAAGGATCCATCGGGATTCTCTTGTTCAAGCCCCTGCGACAATTAAACTTGAAGCTCATTTAGTTGTGAAGTATCACTAATATTATAACCTTGAGAACCCCTGAACTCCGTCCAAGAACTAAGTATTTTTAGGCCCGCAGTTGTCACAACCCTAACAAGTGCGGAATATAACAAGTGCAGAATATAATAAATTTTGTGGAAGAAAATAAACAAAACCAAGAATAACTGGGTGAAATAATATTTAAGATGTCGCTCGGCATATACAACACAACTCCTCAAAATACACTATCCCAAAACCCGAAAACTCACGGAACCACAAGCGTTTGGAATATTTAACAGTCTAAGTGCAGAATATCTAATAAGAAAGTAAATACATAAGGGCAATGTTTAACAGCTAGAATTGAAAGGGACTTCAAAGTCTGCGGATGTGGCAGATGTACCTTGAAGTCTCTAGAGTTGTCGTCTCACCTCAATGATGGTAAGACTGAGTCGATGTACCTGGATCTGCACATGAAAAATATGCGCAGAAAAAGCATGTGTACACCACAGTGGTACTCAGTACGTACCAAGTCTAACCTCGGTTGAGTAGTGACGAGGAAGGTTGGGGTCCTACTAACATCAAATAAGTGTAGAAATGACAGAATAAGTTAACAGTTCAATTTAGAATATAGAGTAAGAATCTAATACAGAATAATAATAATAAAAATTAATAAGTGAAGCAGAGATAAAGACAAAACACAAGGAAATACAACTCATAACAACGATGATAGTTGTGTGGCATGTATCCTCATTATAAATGTCGGGATCTCGTGGTTTCCCGAGGGTCTCTCGGTATCCTCAATGTATACGAGGGATCTCTTGGTATTCCGAGGATATCCTAGTATCCTCAATATATATATATATGTGTGTGTGTGTGTGTGTGTGTGTGTATCCCGCACCTCGGGTCAATCCATAAAAATGTACGGAGGATCTCCCTGGATGTCGCCCCGTAGTCCCAAAGTAAAAACACATAACAACACAAGAACTACCCAATTAAGCTCAATTTCGTACCAATTAAACAGGAAATTCTAAACTAACATGCTTCACATAATTCAACTATGCAGTTTAAGCAAATAAGCAATTAAATCAATTAGACATGCTTTTCCTAAGCCAACACATGCTTAAATAGGACAAGCAGTAAAACATGAAAGAAATCATGCTAGTGATACTTAATGAAAATCGGATTTTCAATAATTAGCACAAGTACGCACTCATCACCTTACGTACAAGGCATTTCAATTAACAATTACATCAAATCCTAAAAGAAAAGTCTCTTATACAAGGTTAGACAATCCACTTGCCTCAAACAAGCTCAAATCAACCTGAAACCATGCTCTTGCCACGTGTACTCGACTCCCAATGGATCAAATTTATTCAATTTAATTGCATAATATAAATAACACTTCAAGTAACTGATTTCGTAATGAAATTCTACGCTAATACGTGTAATTAGGTAAAATAACCAAAATGCCCCTCGGGTCCACATCTTAGAACCAGGTAAATTTTATATTTTTAGAATTCTCACACTCTCACAAGTTCATACACACTAAGAATACTAAAATCGAAGTCCAAGTGGCCCCTCAAATTTTTATTTAAAGGTCTCCAATACCAAGCCCTAGTTTTTCCCAAATTCCACCCTTAATTTCCATAATTTCTAGCTCTAATCTGTGAAATAATAACATAGGGACGAGTTTTTAGTCCAAATTCGTTATCTAAATGAAGTTCCCTTGAAATCTCTCTCTCAAATCTCCCCAAAAGCTCCCAAACCGAGATAAAAATGGTGAAATAAACCTCCAAGTCGCAGAACCTCTTTTAAATTAATGCCCAGTAGTTTTCGCATCTGCGATCCTGGGACAGTTTATGCGGTCCCGCATCTACGAAACTTAGGTCGCATTTGCGACTTTTACTCAAGGCCCATTATTCGTATCTGCGATTACCTTTCTGCGGGTGCGATTGCGCTTCTGCAGAAAATATACCACATCTGCGGTTCTTGAAGAGATGGCCAAAATCCGCTTATATGGCCCCTTAACCGCTTCTGCGGCGCCGCACCTGCAGAACCCACACCGCAGGTGCGGTTGTGACAGCACCAACAGTTGAAGCTGCAACTTAAACTCCAAAAATTTCCTCCGTTAACTATCTGAAATCATTCCCAAGCCTCTCAGACCTCAACCAAAAGCGCAATTATATCCTAATACCTTATTCAAACTTGTTCGAATCTTCAAAACGCTTCAAACAACATCAAATCTACCAAAACAGACCGAATTCAAGCCTAAGTTTCTAAGAATCTTCCAAATTCCACTTTTGATAAAAAAAAATCCAACCAAATCACGTCAGAATAACCTAAAATTTTGCCCACACATCCCAAATGACATAACAGAACTACTGTAACTCTCGGAATCCCATTCTGACTCTCATCTCAAAATCTCACTATCAAACTGGAAACTTCAAAAATCCAATTTTCGGCATTTCAAGCCTAAATTAGCTACGGACCTCCAAAACACAACCCAACCAGGCCCCTAAGACCGAAATCACCAACGGAGCTAACGAAACCATCAGATTTCCATTCCGAGGCTGTGTTTAAACTGCTCAGACTACAGTCAACTTTTTCAACACTTAATCTCTCGTTTAGGTACTAAGTGTCCCAAAACTCTCCGAAACTTAAAAGCGAACATCTTAGCAAATCAAAATAGCATCAAAAGACTCGGGGAAAGCAGTTAATAGGGGATCGGGGTGTTAATTCTTAGGAAGACAGACCTGATCGTCACATCTTCCTACACTTAAACATTCATTCTTCCTCGAACGAGTATAGAGACATACCTGAAGTAGTGAAAAAATGAGGATAACGGCTGCGCATATCCTGCTCGCTCTTCTAGGTCGCCTCCTCGATCGACTGACCCCGCCACTGAACTTTCACTAATACAATTTCTTTGACCTCAGCTTTGTGCTTGCTTGTCCAGTATTGCTACTGGCTCCTCGATATATGATAGATCCTTGTCCAACTGGACTAAACTGAAATCCAACCTGTGCGGCGGATCACCCTGAACATAAAATACCGAATGAACTCCTACCAAGCTGGGAGGTAAGTCTAGCTAATAAGCAACCTCCCCAATATGCCTCAATATCTCAAAAGGGCCAAAGAACCTCAGACTCAACTTCCCTTTCTTCCCAAATCTCACAACATCCTTCATAGGTGAAACCCGAAGCAGAACCCACTCTCCAACCATATAGGAAACATCACGAACCTTCCGGTCTGCATAGCTCTTCTATCTAGACTGGGTTATATGGAGTCTATCCTGAATCACCTTCACCTTCTCAAAAGCAACCTGGACTAAGTTTGTGCCCAATAATCTAGCCTCAGCCGGCTCAAACCAACCCACCGGATATCTATACCTCCTACCATATAAAGCCTCATACAGTGCCATCTGAATGCTGGATTGATAACTATTGTTGTATCCAAACTCCGCTAATGGCAAGAACTAATCCCAAGACCGTCCAAACTCGATCACACACGCACGGACCATATCCTCTAGAATCTGAATATTGCGCTCGAACTGCCCATTCGTCTAAGGGTGAAATGTTATACTCAATTCTACTTGAGTACCCAGATCATGCTGAACGACCCTCTAGAACCATGATGTGAAATGAGTACCTCTATCCGAAATGATAGAAATTGAAATACCATACAGATGAACAATCTCCCGATATAAATCTCTGCGAACCGCAAATGATATGAATATAATTGAAACTAACAGAAATTTCTAATAGTTTTATATCCTCAGCAGCTCTAATTACATCCTCGAAGATCATGAGTGTACCTAGTCAAATTGAAATGAAACTCGATGAGTTCTAAGGTGGTAAGGAAGAAAAAGATCAGCAAAATGCAGGAATCCCAGCAATAACACCACAATAACACAGCAACAAGCTTGAAACCACAATTAAAACTCAACAGCTTCAACAAACAATGCAGAACAGTAGACGAAAACACTAGGATTCTAGAGTTTTCTACTCGAATTGCAATCAAAATCAATGAAACAGTAATCGTGTACAATTTCTGTATATTTTCAGACTTATCAAATTAAATTTCTGAACCTCTAAAAATGTGGCCAAATGAGGCCTATTTATAGAGCAAAAATGGGAGGGAAATTTGAAATTAATATTCAGATTTTCCGCCCCTTCTCTTTCAAGTTATTTTCAGATTAATCCACTTATTTTAACCGTAAATGCACTGGAACCCCTGCTAGAAGGTTTTAGTGGCATCCACATTGTTCCAATTACCTTTAAATGTCTTTATTATCCTCACTTGCTATTAGTTTCTACCTATTTGCCCTTTCAGTATACCCAATATAACCTTTATTGTTTGATTAATTACCCAAGAGCCAGGCAGTATTGCCTTTTATACCCTTACCCCTTTAGATTAATTACAAAATACCATTTTATCCCATCCCTTTTAACCCTTGTGTTTTATGTTATTTACCCAGCTAACCTTTTACTTAGTCAGAACCTTAAAGGTCAAAGTCAAAATTGAATTACACAAATAGCCAATACTATACAGTCTTACGAATATAGTCAACTTAAGACTAAGTAACCAATTAAACCTCTTATTCAATCACAAGTCTAAGTTGCAGAAATAGCCAACATTAGACGATTTTACATACATAGCCAAATTAAGACTAATTACCCAATTAACCTTTTATTTAATCCGAAGTTCAAAAAAGTCAAAGTCAAAATTATATTGCAAAGATAACCAACATTAAACAGTCTTACAGATATAGCCACATTAAGATTAAAAACTCAATTAACAAGATTCAGAGGAACAAATTGATAATAAGTTGAATCCAATTAACAGAACACTTAATCATTAATTTCGACATATCAAGTAAGAACCCTAAGTGTGGCTACAAAGCATGTGATTTAACTAAAACTTTATCATAAAAGAGAACATATAAGAAAATTAGGGTTTGAGCAAGATCTTAATGATTACAAGATTAGAAAATTACATAGGCAAGATCTTCATGATTAAGCATAAACAAAAGAATACTTGAGCATGTAATAGACTCATATTATACTTAGGAAGGCAAGAAAGAGAAAAAGAATAGAGACAATAAAAAAGACATGCACATTAGAAAAATTAGGGTTTTTGGCTACTTAGCTTTCTCGTGTCTTTCTTTTTTCTTTCTTTCTATCTTCTTTCTTCTTTTTCTTCTTTTTTCTTGATTTTCAGTACCAGAAGTCTATAAGCCATTTTATTGGCTTTTTGGACCTTCGAACAGACTCTTTGAGTTTTTTTTTTTTAAAGATTCTTAGAAGAGGGTTAGGGGTTTGATAGGGTGATTTTGGGGGTTAGGGGTGTTTGCCAGAGTCGAGTTCCGGCGACACACTTTTTGATATTCGAAGAGTTTGGGTTTGATTCGAAGAAATCTACCTAGTTGGGGTTAATGAGAGCGATGAGAGGGTCAAGGGAAGTTAATGGCAGCACTGGTTCAAAAGTGGTGGTCGCCGGAGTAGGGTTCCGGCAACACCGTTTGGATTATTCGAAGCTTTTCGATAATCTTTTGGGGAATCTGATATGGTAGGGTGTTAGAGGAGTTCAGGAGGGTGCTAGGGTGTAAAAGATGGCTTGAACAGAGAGGGGACTGAACCACCACCGGCGAGGTTCCCGCGATGGTGGGGAGGAATATAGGGCGGCTAGGGTGTGAAAGGAGGTGTATGTAATGTTTTTGTGTATTTAAAATATCAGATTGATCTTAGACCGTTGGATTAAATGTACCAACGACTCAGATTCAATCAAGCCTATTACGACATCGTTTTAATTTAAATGGTTATTTAATTGTGACCCTTAGATCAAAGTCTTCAACGGTTCAGATTAAAAATCCTTAAACGACATCGTTTCCTTTATTAGACGACTATTATTCCTGGGCCGTTTGATCACATTTTCAACGGTCCAGATTTAGCATCTTTGAACGGTGTCGTTTTGATTTAGCTTTGGGATTGCCCGGTTATTTCCACTTGGGCCTGGTCTGTGTATTGTATTAATTGGGCCACTGAAGTTATTATTTGGTCCATTTTCTTTATATTACCAATTGTATTTTGTATATGTATTTTTTTTTGTATTTTTTTGTATTTCGTATTATATTTTTTTTTTATTTTCTTTTCTATATTTTTGTATTACTCCTGTATTTTTATTCATTGTATTTTCTTTGTGTTTTTTTTAATTTTTCTTGAATTAAAAAGTAATTAATTTTTATTTTTTTGTATTTTCTAATTAATACAAAAAATATATTTTGTTTTAATTTTCTTTGCTTTATTTTTCAAAAATAAAAATAAATACTGGTATTTCCACACAATTATCAATAAGTTTCCACACAAAAATCATTTTTGCATATATTTTTGGAATAATTTAATTGGGGCAAAAATCACGTGCTCACACCGTTCATGATAGAGTTTTTCCTTGCCCCTCCTTAGAGGGGAAAAGAATTACTATCGTTGTGTTCCTTTTTCCCTTTCTCCCCATATGGAGCTCCCTCTCTATAGCTGAAGAATCATTTCTATTTAAGGGTAGAATTCTGTTCATCCTTTCGGCTTGTTGGAGTGTTAGAGAGGAAGTAGCGGAAAAATTCCCCCTTTCCGGTTCTCTTCCCTTCATATTTATAGTTAGAAAACCTTCTTGTCTCAGCCACAACTTGGCATGGCCGAGTTGTGGAAGCTTACCAATCGCGGGGAGGGCTTACCCTCATCGCTTATGTCGAATGTCGTAATGATGGAGTGAAACTGACTTCGTTGACTTCTTTCGTAAGATGACAAAGATTGGGTCGTGGTCGCCCCAGTTGGGGTGGTCAGATTTTTACCGATACATAACTAAGATTTTTCTCTTTATTCTCTTTAATTGATTTATTCGAAAAGATTTTAATATCTTTTGAGTCAAACAATATGTAGAGAAAAGTACAGTATTTCTACTTATACGAATTGTTAAACATTGGATGAAAATTTGTACCAGATTAAAAGATATCCAAGGTTTTCAGTCTCTTATTTGAACTATAATATATTTAAATTGTGTTCGCTTATTTTATTAATCACTAACTCATATATTTGAATGAACAAAGAAATTTAAATTTAATTACCTCTACAAACTATGAACTTTCGAACTCCTAGGCTTTCTCGGCTTACACACCAAACCATCTTCAAAGGAGGATATAATATAATACAATAACAATAATAATAATTCACTCAGTATAATTTCATATAGTAAAGTCTCAAAATAATAGTGTTTATACAGACTTTAATCTTATCATATCGAGGTAGATGTTTGTTTTCAATAAATATTTGGCTCAAAGAACGCATACGCACAATAGTAAAGAAAACAAGTAGTGTAGATTATAAAAGCTATGAAAAAGAAACAACAACAATAAAAAGATAATAAGATCATCAAAGCAAAAAAAAAAAAATAAGTAATAGTCGAATCCTAAGAATAAAAAAATATAAGTTCAGATACCAATATTACTGGTATAAAAAGGAAAACGCTGACTATCTGCTAACGCATGAAACTTTAATTGGATAAAGATCCTTAAATGGGGAGAATTATATTATTCAATTATAGAGAGAAATATCCATATCAAAATATCACTTGAGAGAGTAATTCAAAGTTGACATCACATCACCGCCAATGAATAAAATAATCAAAAAAGAAAAATATATAATGCTGATACCATTAACTCCATCCTCACAATTCACTCTATTCCGTCTCAAACTCTCGACCCGAGAAATTAGATTGAATAATTTATTGATTCAATTTGCAATTGGGTTTTTCATTTGGAATTTGAAGACTTATGGCGACGTTTGGTATCGACTTGCGGTCTAATTAATTTGAAATTGCGACGTAACATCTATTCAAATTTTCTCTATTTTCAAACGTCAACCCGAAAATTTTAATTAAGAGGAGGGATAATTGAAGAATGAGTGTTTTTATTTGGTGTAAGAGAGGAATAGTGAATGAGAGATTTTGCTTCGAAAATGAAATAAATCTCATAGTTCATAAGAGTTCATTGTTCTACAATGGTGATGGCTTCATTGTTTACAATTCAGGTGGTGAAATCGTTTTTCGGGTTGAATCGTACTGCCCCGATTCACGACCCAAGGACGAACTCGTTCTCATGGATTTAGCTGGCTCTTCTCTTGTCACTCTCCATCCGTCCACCGCAAGGTCTCATCTCTTTTCTTTTTCCTTTTTTATTTTAGTTATTCTTTTGATTTTTATGAAAATTACAATTAATTTTATTTTATGCTCATACAACTTATATATTTTGCAGTGTCATCAATTATGTTGGACACAAAGTAAATTATTTCTCTCATCTCCAAATTCCAATCTTGTCCTGTTTTTATTTTATTTTATTTTTTTTTCTTTGTTTTTTCTTTTCAAAATTCTCAATTCATCGGAAATAATGAGATTCTTAAAAAGTTATTTATTTGTTGTTTTAAATTGACTTTTGGTTTTAATTTATTTTATAAATTCACGGGAAAAATGATTTTATTAGTATTTTTTTTTTAGCAAAATATACCACTAGGCATTGTACCTAGTGGCTAATATATAAATAAACGAATAAAAATCCCAATCCGGGTCCAAAAGGGTACAATTTGTCCTGCTACTACCAGTAGACTATGAAATAAATCTATGTAAACATAGAATCTAATTAGAAAAAACTAATATCATCTATAACATGAAGTCTAAATGAATATTTCCATGTCCTGCAGCTATGATTGACTTCTCCTGCCCATTTCAAGTACCATGTAGCACCACTCAAGCTCTCACCAGGTGCCAAGGTATGCGGAGTATAGGCAATGATCAAGTCGATCCAAGAGTACCACAATATAGGAATTCACTGCAATGAAAAGCTATTGTCTCAATCACCTTTAGTATATGTTGCCCTTGTACATTGTATACTACTATGTCACCTCCAGAATGAGTGTGGAACCACACTAATACCACTGAAAAATGACATAATAATATCCAACATATTCCAAACACATAAATAAGCCATATCTAGCTAATACTATCTCCATTCCCATGCCAAAACAAATGATCCCGCAAATAATGCTCATGATGTTCCTGCATGTATTGCTTTCACAATTGATCTGCTCATCTAGTGAAACCTTTACTGTGCACACTCCCTTCCTGAAAATTATCAAAACACTCTCGGATTGAGCATGAATACATGCTGATACCACTGAGCAGTGATTTAACAACCTCCAGTAAGTTAATGAGCACAGTGCTGACGATGGTTGCCTCTCCATTAGTCTGGTGCTTTTTTTTTAGCAATCCGAACTCTTAAATTAGGAATTTGAGCTTTGTCCATGTTGATCAATGCTTTTCCTTTAGCTGGTAATTCTTGAAATGAATGAAAGTTAACTGTACCTGCAAAAGAAAAAACCAAATTAGCTAAATAGTCTACTACTGTGTTTCCCTCCCTTAGTACATGCTGAAATATGACATTGTATGTCCTCTTGAAGTCCTTGATCTTTTTCACATCTGTTGCTATACTCCATGGTACCTCCCATTCATCTTCAATCACTTTTTTCATCACCAACGAGTCAGTTTCCAGGATCAATGGGTGTAACTCCTTCTCCACACAGTATGACAGCCCATGTACTATTGCCTTTGCCTCTGCTACTATGTTTGTTGTTTCACCTATCTCCCTTGCACTAGCAAAAATCATATCTCCATTGTGATCCCTCACACAAAACCAAAAGAGCTAAGGCCTGGATTCCCCCTCGATGCACCATCAGTGTTGCATTTGAACCATCTATCATATGGAGTCTGCCATGTTACTCTTCTTGTCACTATAACTGGCTTGTATTGCTCGAAGAATTTGATCATATCTGGCTACAACATTGGAATCCCAGTGAGCCATGGATATCTTACCTTAGCCAAATAATGCAGTGTCCTATTTACTTCATGAATAACCCTGCTACAAGACACTGAGCCTCCATGTTTCATTGTATTTCTCATCTTCCATATCTCCCATAGAATAACTGCAGGGACTGCCTGAAACAAAGGTTTCAGCTTGGGACAACATTTAGCATTCCACCACTCCCTTATAATTTGATGCACTTGTATCATGTTGATCATTAAACCTGTAGCCTGGCTAAATGTACTCCACGCTTTTTGTGCAGTATCACTGTGCAAGAAAAGATGCTGAAAAGAGTCTTCTCTAGGTGAAAGACAACACCAGCATTTAGAAACCACCATATATCCTCCATTTCTCCATATATCATCTGTTGGAACCTTTCCTTTCCAAACTCTCCAACAAAAGAATGAGATTTTGAAGGGCAGTCCTTTTGTCCATAGCCTTGCATATTCCTGAACTAACTGGTTCTCTATGTCTCAGTATTTTCCAAGCACTACTCACTGTAAATTTTCCCGATGTTGAAGGCATCCACCTTGGAGTGTCCCAGTACGCATCAGTAGGCATAAACTGTACTTCTTCTCGGATGTGATTTACAATATCTGCTGGAAAAGTTTGATTCAACAGTGCATCATTCCACTGCCCTTCTTCTCTTAAGTCTGCCACCTCCTGAAGCTCCTCATTGATGTGAAAATCTGAAGGGACTACATGATACAAAGGCCCCAATCCGGTCCAATTTTCATGCCATATATTAGTAGCTCCCCTGTTCATCTCCCAAAATATTTCATGCTCGACTTCATCTCTGGCTTTCAATATTTTTCTCCAAACATGAGAACCATTCCTATATTGAACCACAGTAGGTGCCTCTTTCTTGCAATATTTGTTCCACATGTAGTTGGACCATAATGATTTTGTTGTCCTGAATCTCCACCATAGCTTTGCAAACATGGCTTTAGACACATCAAAGAGAGATCTGAAACCTACACCACCTTCTTCCTTTGGCAGACATAAGTTCTGCCACTTTGTCCAATGCCTACTTCTTCCTTCTTCCTTGTTACTCCAAAAAAATCTTGCAAATGTCTTATGGAGATGCTCAATGACATTGTTTGGTGGATCTAGGACAGACAAGATGTGAGTTGGCATGCTTTGTAATACACTTGATATCAATGTAGCCTTTCCTCCATATGACAGTAACTTCCCTTTCCATGAGTGCAACTTTGCCTTCACCTTCTGAATCAGATCATTATAGTAGTTCTTCCTCCTCCTTGTGTAAAAGATTGGACATCCTAGGTATGTAAATGGGAATGTGCCTTTAGAGAAACCAGTTATATTAGCTACTGTAGCTTTCAATCCTGTTGCAATCTTTGAATGTACATAGTAAGAGCTCTTTGCCTTGTTTATCAACTGTCCTGATGTTTTCTCATATAATGCCAAGACTTCCATAATTTTCTGCAAGGAATAAGGATCGGCTGAGGCAAATATTATAGTGTCATCTGCATAAGCAAGGTGGTTCAATGGATCAGACCACTTTGGCATTCCAAATCCTTTAAACTGCCTGTCTTCAAATAACTTATTCGGTGATCTAGATAGCACCTCTGTTGATAGAACAAACAATGCTGGGGATAGAGGGTCTCCCTGCTTCACCCCTCTTGTCGAGTGAAAGAAACCTGTAGCCTGGCCATTCACCATCACTGAGTACCAATTATTTGATATCAAATTCCACACCATGTGTATAAAACACTCTGCAAATCCCATCTTCCTTAGTACATGCATCAAAAACTTCCAAGACACCCTATCATATGCCTTGGCCATATCTAACTTGATCACTACATTTGTTGGCTTTCCTCTTATTCTGATGTCAGTCACAATCTCCTGAGTCAGTAAGATGTTTTCAAAAATACTCCTTCCTTTGACAAAGCCAGACTGGTTCAATGAAACTAATAAGGGCAGTATCTTTTCAAGCCTATCATGTACTACTCTGGAGAAGATTTTGTTGATAAAATTACTCAAGCTGATGGGTCTAAGATCAGAAAATGTTTGCACTTGAGGCTTCTTAGGTAGCAACACTAAGTTTGTGTGTGTTATTGATTTGGGCAAAGGTCTACCCTCAAAGAACAACACAACCAACTCATGGATATTCTGCCCCACAATCTCCCAACATGCTTGAAAGAATAAGCCTGAGAAACCATCTGGCCCGCTTGCACTCTCACCACTTAGTGCAAAAACAACATCTTTAACCTCCTTCTGAGTTGGAATTCTACATAACTCCATGTTGTGTTCTGCTGTCACCATGGTAGGCACATTGTTCAACATTTCAAAGTTCTCAGCATCACCCTCACTTGTGAATTGCTTCAGGTAAAATTCTACAGCAGCCTGTGATAGCTTATCTTGATCTTCTATCCATGCACCATCACTATCCATGATCTTTTTCAATTTCAACTTTTGTCTTTTTCCATTTACACAGTTATGAAAGAACCTTGTATTTCTATCTCCTTCTTCAAACCAATTTATACCTGCCTTTTGTTTCCAATATTGTTTTTCAAGGGTCAAATACTTCTTCAACTCTGCCTGAGCTTGTTGTAGGACTATTCTGTTTTCAATCGATGGTTCCTCCTCAAATAGCTGCTCCTTGATTCTCACCACATCTTCTCTAATAGCCAACTGTTTGAAAATATCCCCATAAGTGAGTTTACTCCACTTTGACAAAGCAATTTTCACTCTTTTCAACTTCTGCTTGAACATCAAGAAAGGATCTCCAGTGAAGTCAACAGCCCAGTTCTGCTTCACCACCCCTAAGAACTCTTCATGTTGTGTCCAGAAGTGCAGAAATTTAAATGGCTTTATAAAGCTCATTGCTTCTTCACCACAACTCATCAACAGAGGAGCATGATCAGAGCCTGTTCTAATAAGATGTTCCACTTCAATCGTTGGGAATAAGTTCTGAAATGGCATGTTCACCAGAATTCGATCAAGCCTTTTAAAAATGCACTCTGCATTTGGCCTACAATTCCACCATGTAAAAGGGCTCCCTTTGTAACCAAGATCAAAAAGTCCACATGAATTAGCACAGAAGGCTAAATCCTCATATTCAGGAGGATATACTGGCAGACCACCTATCTTCTCTTCCTCTCCCATCACAACATTAAAGTCACCACCAACTAGCCAAGGCAAATCCATATCACTTGCCAGATAGTATAAATTATCCCATAATTCTAATCTTTCAATTGCACAACACTTGCCATATACAAATGTCATCATTATGAATTTACCAAGTTCCCGATGATATACTCTTAGTGTCATTTGTTGTTCAGTGTCTATTAATAGATCCCATTCTACCACAACATCAAAGAACAACCAAATCTTACCATTCACATTTGAGATTGCAGCTTCCATACCTAGCCTTCTTCTATACTTCTGGAGAAATTTCAACTTTTGCATTGGTTCCATCAATGCAACAATAAAGAAACCATGCTCTTTCTGCATATTAATAACCCTTTGAAAGGCCTGCTGAGTTTTTACACACCTTATGTTCCAAATGAGAGTCTTGACCTTCATCTTGACACATTAGAGGCTGCCCTTCCGGGCAAAATTCTAACAGGTGGTTGCAGCTCTTTATGTTGTTTTTTCTTGCTTTTCTTCCCACTTCCAACTGCTGACTTAGGAGATAAATCCCCTCCCTTGCAATAGCTTTGAAATTTTCAGCTAGAGATTCATTTTCTTCCTCATCTTCTATCTGTGCTTGTTGTTTCAATATGGTCTGTTGTATATCAACTGGTAGCTCCTTATGAGTAATAATATCATGCAACACTTGATTTGGAGTCCTTAATGGCATATTAAGATGGATCTGCATTGGCAATCCCTGTGCTTGAGGCACATGCCACAGGAATAGGTTCAATCTCTCCAGTATCCTGGGCAACAATTGCATGTTCTGTGACCTCCGTACCATGTTGCAATCCCGAGGTATTTCCCATGGTCTCTAAATTCTCTTGCATAAGTTTAAATTGCAGCTCATACACAGATCCTAGGTCGGGGTTCACTGTAGCATTACATGTAGCATTTACTGTTTCTTTACGACCAACTCCCGTGTCTTGCTCTAGTTGTTTGTGTATAACCTCTGATTCTTTTAATACATCTGTAGAAACATCCCCATCAATCTCTTTTCCATATACAGATGCCAAAATCTTCCCAAGTACACTAGATTTTACTGTTCCATTGGCTTGCTGTGTAGACTTCACTTGTAAAGTTGTTCCATCTTGTTGTAGATCTTCCTTGCTTACTCCTTGAACTCTCCCCAGTGATATTTCATGTTGATTCATCATGCAGTTTGCATTATCTTCATCATTAGCTTTACCAGTGCTATCGTTTACTGTAGCATCTCCCCTGGCAGCATGTCTAGCATTGTTTTTCTTTTCCTTGCCTCCAAACACTTGCTCTTTTGCCGTCTGCTTATCTATAATCTCAATCTCTTCACTCCATAAGGTCTTAACAGAGTTGACCTCATGAAAATCTTCCTTTTGTCCAGAGTTCTCATGAGTTTGTGATGGTATTTCTTGACAGGATTGATTTGTAGCCACATTACATAATTGAAGCTCCTCTTTACTTGTCCCAAATCTCCTATGCACCCAGTCTATGGTTTGTTCCCTTCTGACTGCAACATCATCAGTAGATTCACCACCTGATTCCCTTACCATATTGCTCTTCTCCACTGCTTCCCTTTTTATTTTCCTAGCTGCAATTTCCTCCTTGCCAACAGATCCTTTTCCACCATCCTTTTGATCAAAATTTCCTGTATGACCTTCTCCAATCCCAAATGAAGTAGGATTAGGAGAGCAATTCCCCTTACTTTCCCACTGCTTTACTTTGTTATTCTCCTTATTATTTTGGTCTTGTCCTATTGCCTTGTCTCCTCTATCTTTTGTTCCATCTATAATTTGCATAATTGGTTGCACTTCTTCTTCCATCTCTAATGCTCCAAATCTGTTATTTGAAATCACAGCACCTTCTTTAAGCTTCCCTTTACCCTTATGATCTTCATTTTCCTTATTCTCCTCAATTATGTAGCCTCGTTCATCTCTATGATACTTATTCTTTCTGGCCTTCATCCACTCCTGTTTAGCATGATTAGTGACTGGCTTCCCAAGTACTTTACCACTTGATAATACCTTGGTAGAGTTTGTTGCTGTGCCAACGACATCAGTACTCAGAATAATTGGTTGTTCCTTCGCCTGTTCCTTGCCTGCTCCAGTAGCATTCTTATGTAATTCTGAGTGAATTATCCAGCATTCTCGTTCATTATGGCCTTGCTTTTTACAAGTCTTACAATATTTAGGCATATAGCCGTACCTAATTTTGATCCATTTCGACTCCTCTGGACCTGTTTCATCAGCTTCTTCAATAATCTTAATCCTTTGTGGCAAGGTTGCAAGTAAATTCACCTCCACCTTCACTTTAGCACAACTAGGTCGTGTGCTATTTTGAGTAGCCAAATCAACATGTAACGGCATACCTACTGCACTTGCCAATGAGAATACAAACTCATTACCAAAGAAATTAGGTGGGAGATCTTGGAAAGAGATCCATGCAATCGCAATTGGTGTCTCAGCATCCGGAGACCACCATGGACTCCACTTCGTGCATCGCATCTGCCAATATTCACCTTGTGCCTTCAAGTAGAATGTTGGTTTTGACAGTAGGTGAATATAATCCTCTATTAGCGACAATTTAATCAGTACATGAGACTCTTCGATCAAGCCAATTGAGCAAGCACCCTTAAGCTCACATTGGATTGGTATAGCCTTTCTCAATTCTTGAATCACAGGCTTCCCATACGAAAACTTTCCAATCACTGCTAGATTCAATCCTTGCTGTATTATGGATTGTTTAACTTCTGCTTTTTTCCATCGAACTAACGGTTCTCCATGTAACATCTCGACAGGCTTCAAGTTTAAACTTTGAACGTACATGGGATCATTTATTGTTTGTGGTTGAAGAAGTTGTGCATATGATTGTATTGGTTTTGGATTAAAGGGAGGATGCAAGGTTGTTCTGGGTTTGAGAGACGACTGCCCAACCTCAAGAGAGGGCTGGGCAGTGGCCGGCGAGGCCATTGTCACAAATCTCAATTGCAGCAGTTATATCTCAACATGAAGTAACAAATAAGAACTCACTTGCACCACTGAATGCTCCAAGGCTCACTGTGAGCTACAGTGAACTTCGAGCAAGTTCAAAACCGAACGTTTGTTTCTTAGTTGCAATGTGCTTCTCCAGTAAATCAATTGAGATGATTATGAAGATGGTTCACGTTGCAAAGGTTGTTGCTACAGTATGTTCCTTCAAGTGAAAAATTCGCGATGCTACAGTAATCGCAATTTGCTACAGTACGCAAAATAGGCTAGCTACAGTGAAATCGCTACAGTGAAGTCAACATAGAGGTTGCTGCAGTAATCGCGATTAATATTTGCGTAGTTGCTGCATTAATTTCTAGACTACCCAGCAAACCATGACTGCTACAGTGACGGCTGGGTAGAGAGAAGGCAGAGAAAATCCTAGAGAGAGAAAAATAGGGTTTGCTTTAGTATTAGTTAGTAAGCACGCCTTTTTTTTTGTTGCTAAAATAGATACATAATAAGTATTAATAATTAGGTAACGTCATTACACATAGTTTCTCATCGCTAATGTACTGAGTTTTTACTTTTCAAGAATAAAGCGGGATGAATAGTAATATAGTATAGAGAATGTGTTCTAATTTAGTGCTATGTTGAGGGGTGTTTGATCTTTATATTTTTCTTAAACAAGTTATTAATGATTACATGGTTTCTTGGAGCAGTACGGGTGGAATTAAATAAAATTAATGTATTCTTAGGGTGTGTTTGGTATTAAGGAAAATGTTTTCCATGGAAAATATTTTCATGGAAAATGAGTAGTTTTATCACTTATTTTTTCTTGTTTGGTTGGCAAGTGGAAAACATTTTCCGGAAAATATTTTCTATTATTTGGTTAGAGAGTAGAAAATAGTAAAAACAGAAATTTGAAATTGCAAAAAACAAAATTTCAGGTAAAAAAATATTTTTTTGCGGGGCGGCGGTGGTAAGGGTGGGGTGGGGATTAGGTGGTGCAGAAAAATAAAAAAATAGAAATTTAAAATTGTAAAAAAAAATTGAGGTAAAAATACTTTTTTTGCGGGGGCGATGGTAGGGGGTGGGGGTTGGGTGGTGAAAAAAAAATGAAAAAAAAAAAAAATTTAAAATTGCAAAAAAAAAAATTGAGTTAAAAAATATTTTGTTTTTGCGGGGAGGGAAGTAGGGGGTGGGGGTGGAGGTTGGGTGATGCAGAAAAATAAAAAACAAAAATTTGAAATTGTAAAAAAAAAAATTAAGGTAAAAAAAATATTTTTTTGCGGGGGAGGGGGTGGTAGAGGGGTGGGGTGGGCGTGGGAGCTGGGTGGTGCAGAAAAATGAAAAAACATAAATTTAAAATTGCAAAAAAAAAATGAAGCTAAAAAAAAATTGTGCGGGAGAGGGGGAGGTAGAGGGGTGGGGCTGGGGCTGGGGTTGCGTGGTGTAGAAAAATAAAAATTTAAAATTGCAAAAAATAAATTTAAGGTAAATTTTTTTTTTTGCGGGGGAAGGGTGGGGGTGGTAGGGGTGGGTGGGGCTGGGGCTGGGTGGTGCAGAAAAATGGAAAAACAGAAATTTAAAATTGCAAAAAAAATTAAGGTAAACAAATAATATTTTTATGGGGGCGGGGGTAGTAGGGTGGATGGAAAAACTAAAATTTAAAAAAAAACCTTATTTTTGTAGAGGGGGGTTAGGGTAGGTTGGTGAGGGTGAGGAAGGTTGAGAAGGAGTTTTGGAAAATGTTTTCCCTTCTTTTGATAAGGAAAACATTTTCCTCCAATTGGAGGAAAATGAATTGATAAGGAAAATATTTTCCAAAACATTTAAAGCTAACCAAACATGGGAAAATTGAAAAATATTTTCCAGAAAATATTTTCCTTCATACCAAATACACCCTTAATTTTGTAAAGTATTAACAAATATGCATGACCAAAATTTTTTGTCTAAATGACAGAAGATAAAAAGGAATGGAAAAATATAATCAAACAACCCTGGGAACTCAAATCAGTTTCTCTTACAGTTTACATCATACTCGTTAAGGTGCGGTCATGTTCTAAATTAATAGTCTGTTTGGCCAAGCTTCTTTTTAGCCAAAAATATTTTTTTTTTTGCCAAAAACACTTTAATTTTAGCCAAAAATGCTAAGCTTTTGGAAGGAAAAAATACTTTTGAGGAGAAGCAGAAGCAATTTTGGAAAAGCAGAAAAACGTAGCTTATCTCCAAAAGCACTCTTTTGAGAAGTACTTTTGAGAAAAATATACTTAGAAGCAGTTTTTTAAAGCTTGATTAAACACTAATTGCTGCTCAGAAGTGCTTTTCAAACTAATTAGTCAAATACAAAATGCTTCTCACCAAAAGTACTTTTGAGAAAACACTTTTGAAAAAAAGTACTTCTCAAAATAAGGTGATTTTTACATCTTGGCCAAATAGACTATAACTCAGGGTGAATGGAGAATGTTTTGTGCACGGGACTGCCCCAAGATTCCGTTTCATCTAGTTCACTTATAAGATTAAATAATATGTAAATGTATTCATTTCCTCTACACCAAATTCTGAGTCGTGCTAGTATAGAAACGTAGTTCAATACTCTTTCTAAAGGTGTATTCTTTTTTCTTTTTCCCCATTTTAATACTGTAGAAGCCAAGCCTTCATCAAAGGTGGGAAGGGTTTCTTGGAGAGAAAAAAGAAGGAAAAGAACCAATCTTCAGCATTCACAAGTCATCAATTATAGGACAATATGATATAGTAGCACAAGTCTACACTAATAGTACTGATCATCCAATTCAAGAATCCAACGTTCAAGGCTCATACTTACAAAGGAACCGCACCATCTTGTACAATCCTACCAAAACAGATCAGAGTGAAGAACCTAAAGTTGTTGTAGCCGAAATCAAAAGAAAAATGGACCCTGACACAAATGTTGTAATGGGCAAAGATGTTTTCTTGCTATGCCTTAAGGCTGGCATTGATGTGGCATTCATCATAGCTTTAATTAGTACTTGTCCTTGATCAGGTCGAGGTACATGATTTTAAAGAGGGAAGCGACATAGTTAATTTCACGTATGGTCACTGAACATTATTTACTAAAACAAAGAAATCACTAATATTATGCATTAGAAGTAGTAATAGAACTTTACTTGCGATAACAATAAAGTCACAAATCTTGATTCACACGTTAATATTAAAGTCATCTTGATCGGTATATTAGGTAAAGTTCAATTACTTTGATGAGACGAGAATTTTTTTTTTTGTTTACTGTTATGATAGGTTAAATTTTGTGACTATATTGCAGTAGGTAAAGTTAAGTTATTTTAATGCGATGAAAAATAATTTTATGAAAAGAGAAAGAAGAAGAAGCTGATACAAAGGTTCGGTCCCAGTTGGTCTCGTCTACGGATTTTCTTTCTCTATCCTATTGTCGAGAGGAATGTGGGCGGTCTTTCCAAAAGGCGTGATTGAGGATAAAAATATTTTTTGGATAAACTTCACAATCGGGCGATTTTTGTAATAGAAGAGAGATTTCTCAGCATCACTATATCTTATCCTCCGTATAGGCTCTAAACTCTGCATAGACTGACTGAACGTAGAAAATCTTTCACTGGCAGACGATCGTATTTTTCACAGGATTTTTCATTATTCATGTCAGCATTTTTACTTATGATATCTTCAGGTAAAGTATCCCGAGGTTGGTGCAATCTCGTTGAGCGTGGAGAAGCAGTGGGTAACCCAAATTATTTTCTTTGGAGCTGTTTTTTTTTCCGCTCCCCCCTCCCCGACATAGCGTTCTTTGGTCAGAGCCCGGTTAACCCCTAGGGCACTATTCGCCTTGGGAGTGGTTCGGCCGTCAAACAATTTTGTGAGGTAGGGGTCCAGAATAGTGATTTGGCGTGGTTTGTTACCTAAAAACACCAACCTATCTTATTGGCAACTTTTATTGTTATAGTAGTAGACAGCATTGTGTGACCATACGTAAAATTAATGTGATGGTGGTAGCTAGTCACGAGCTGCAACCTATGAGGGACGAAGGTTGATTTTCTCAATCTTGTGAAGTGTCGTTAATTGCTATCTTTATGCAAGTTTAAAGTGCCTTGATATATATATATATATATATATATGTTGAATTCTTACACCAATGAGTAATTTATTGGTATTTGAAGTAGATTATATAGATATAAATAAGGGTATTGATCATGAACTGCCATATATATAAAGGAGGATGGGTAATCTTTCATGATTTTGTCAATCTTCTGCAAAATTACTGAGATTGCCCTTTTCATGCAAGTAAATTGAATAGTCTTCATTTTCTTGGATCTATACGTTAAATTCTTACACAAATTAGTGATATTGATAGTACGTTCATGTAAAACTCTTTTGATTTTTAATGTTTACTATTACTATTATATACGATCATATGTAGATCCAGAATTTGAATTTTATAGGTTTAAATTTTCAATTTTACCACTTTCATCTAATTTACTGGGTTCAAATTTTATCACTTTTGCATATTTAATAATTATTTCTAACATATATACAAGTTTTATGCAAAATCAAGGATTCAAATGAACCCATAGGTTGTTCATTGATTATGCCCTATAGACGACTAGTTTTAGAAAGTCCGACTACAAATGAAATATGTTCCTTTGATCATCTTTTTAGTGTTAATATCTTTTTGTTTATGAGTTGTTAATGTCAAACAATATTTTTTCCTTATAATGATGGTGTACAAATCAATTTGCGTCATGTCTCTCGGCATTTCAAATATATACATGTTATTTTACACTGTATAGGACCAAATATGGCTTGACCATATGGGGCCGAACGCAGCTCTCTCCACGTTCGCAAACAATAAGGGTATGACCCCTCCCATATGTCTCCTACAGCGAGGGTGCATTTTGGATGTAAGGATACAAATGATGTCGTTCACATTTAGACTTCCCCTCTGAAATGGCGTCAACAACTCCCCCCCCCCCCGGATGGATTACAGTTTTAATATGGAGGCATCACCTCTATATAAAGGGAGGCTTCCGTGTTATAAGAGAGGGGGTGTTATTATCAAATAATTCTCTCTTAAACTGTGTTAAGCGATCATCCTTAAAAGGTCTTCATTCTTGCAAGTATCTTTATATTATAATCACACTCATCTCATTTTAGGTTCATTATATTTGATTACGATTTACCATTTCATACTCTTTGATTGTCCCTATATTGTAAAGTAACTAATAACTTTTGAGCCAAACAATTTGGCGCCGTCTATGAGGATTTCGAGAATCAAAATAATAGTATCCACCTAAAGATCAGCCAATCATCTCCTCTATATCACGCGAAAACCAAAAATGGCCAAAATTAATGCCAGATCTAAAGCAATAATGGGGATTACAACCAATCTTCTTGGCTCTCTCAATGAAGTCAGCGACGATGCTGTCACCAACACAACCCCCGGCATCGCACAAGAACGGAGATATCACCTTCCCCTCAGAAGATCTGACGACCTTGCATGACAAAGGAGCTTCCACATCCACTGTCAAAGAGGCACCCTTGGTGGTCAGGAAATTGCTGGAAGAGTGGCTAACAAGCATCCTGAGTGGCTTGGTCGAAAAACCACCACAAGGTAACATGAAAGCAATACCAACGATGAGTATCACCATTGCCACGGGTGAACAGGAAGAGACGCAAGTGCATAACCAACCCGTCGAAACACTAGCCCACGATAGCATGCTGATCGCCATCCTAAGGAAGATGGAAGAAATGGAAAGCGAAAATTAGACTCTCCGCGACCAAATGAAGGAGCACCATGAGAGGGTCGACAAAATCCCCGGAGCCCCTGAGTTATTGCCAAAACGCGACATGAGGAGGTTCGTGGAGCAGCCATACTCTAAAGAAGTTGCCCCTGCTCCATCCCAAAAACTTTCAAAATGCCCCCTTACTTAAGGGTATACGATGGGACCATTGATCCCGAGGATCATCTGATCCATTATGTTACCACCGTAAAAGGAAACAACCTATCAAAAGAGCAGGTACCATCAGTGTTGCTGAAGAAGTTTGGCGAGATGTTAACTAGAGGGGCCTTGACATGGTACTCCCCATTGCCCGCTAAGGCAATATCAACATTCGAAGAAATGGAAGACAAGTTCGTTACCGCCCATGCAGGCGCAAAGAAAGCAGAAGCAAGAGTCAACGACATCTTCGCCATCAGAGAAACCACAAGTGAAGGGCTTAGGGACTTCCTCACCATATTCAATAGGGTAAAGATGAGCCTACCAAATGTATCGGAGGGGATGACAGTAGCCGCCTTCCAGAACGGACTAAGTAGGGATGGTTCTAGAGAAACTAAGAAGCTATTAAACCACCTCATGAAGTACCCCCTTATGACATAGGAGGAAATCCACAACGCTTACTGCACTGAAATACGAGCGGACGAGGACGACCTCAATGGGCCAACCCAACGGTTAACATCCTACAAGTGGAAACAAGGAAAAACCGATGCCACAAGGGACGTCAGGAACATTCCCTTCATTCCAACAGAGAACGACATCAGTCATACACGAGATTTTCCTATCCACCACCCCGGCACATGGACGCATTACAACGGCACATCGCCCCGCTCCAAAATGAAAGAGGTATGCCCCCTTTATTATCATCACATAATTTTTGCTTCAGAAATAGTGTACGCACTAGAGAAGCTTGGCACCAAGGTGCAATGACCTCAGAAGATGAAGTCAGATCCCGCCACAAGGAAGTCGAACGTCCTGTGCGAATTCCATCAGGAATGGGGAAACATGACCAAAGATTGCATAGGTCTGTGACAAGAGGTCATCAGAATGCTAAACCAAGGATACCTGAAAGAGCAACTCAACGACAAAGGAAAGATCAACTTTGCACGTGGACGAGAATAACTCCGCGGACGACCAAAGCCGCCTTCCCCAACACGGACGGTAAACATGATCGTTGGCAACGGCAACGACTCAACAATCAACCATGTCAAATTCACCAACACTCATAGGCTAAAACAGACCATGTCCCACGAACGGTATGATGACTTTGAAGGGAGTATCACCTTCGATAGGTCTGATACCGACGGTTTGTGTTTTTCTTATTACGATTCTTTTGTCATTACTTTATGCATTATTGATATGGATGTCAAGAGAGTCATGATCAATGACGGAAACGGTGCCTGTATCATCTACCCAAGAGTCCTTACAAAGATGGGAATCGAGGATAGGATAATACCCTGCTGCATAACACTAACCATTTTAACAATGCAGTGGAACGTACGTCCGGAGAGGTGACCTTGCCTGTCCTCGCGGGAGGGGTCACATTGGAAATAACTTTTCACGTGATGGACAAGGAGACGACATACAACGTCATCATAGGGATCCCATGGATACATGCCATACGAGTAGTCCCCTCGAGCCTGTACCAAGTGGTCAAGTTCCCTACCCCATGGGGAATATTCATCATCAAGGGGGAAACATGCATCGCACATGAGTGTTACAAAATAACCCAAAACTGCGCTCACACCCGACAACTAAGGGGAGCAAGTGCGGAAGCACAGCAATTAGCCGTGCCGTGGACTAAAACCGACCCGACGGCAAACACCATCAAAGATCCTAACATTATGGAAGTTTGTAAAGCAACGATCGAAGATCTCGATCCAATCCAACTGGATAGCAACAACCCAACAAAGAAAGCCTAATCGGATTTGGCCTCGCCAATCCAAGTAAGTACCATGAATTCTTAACTAACAATGCAGACCTATTTGCCTTTTCCCATGCAGATATGCAGGGGATTTTGCTAGATATCGCCACCCATAAACTAAATGTCGACCCGCTGCATCCGCTGGTACGACAAATCAGAAGAAAGTTCAACACCACAATCAATGAAGCAGTCCGCGAGGAAGTAGACAAACTACTCGCCAACGGCTCTATCAGGGAGTCAAAATATCCTCAGTGGGTAGCCAACGTCATCATGGTCAAAAAGAAAAATGGGAAGTGGAGAATGTGCGTGGACTTCACCGACCTGATAAAGCGTGTCCGAATGACTCCTTCCACCTTCCCCACATCGACCAGTTGATCGACGCCACCGCTGGACACGAACTACTGTTACAATCAGATCTTGATGGCCGAGGAAGACCAGGAGAAAACAACCTTCAATACTTACCAAAGAACCTACTGCTACAAAGTGATGCCCTTTGGGCTAAAAACGCAGGGGCCACATATCAAAGACTGGTCACCAAGATGTTCAAAGAACAACTTGGCAAGACCATGGAAGTTTACATTGACGACATGTTAGTGAAATCTGCAAAAAAGGAGGATCACATCGACCACTTAAAATAGGCCTTCGAAATACTAAAAAAGTACGGGATGTAACTGAATCCCGAGAAATGTGCTTTTGGTGTAGCGTTAGGAAAGTTTCTAGGGTTCCTCGTATCTCAACGAGGCATCGCATTCAACCCCGACCAAATCAAGGAAATCGTTACAATACCCGAAGTGCTAAACAGCAAAAAACAGGTGCAAAAATTGACATGCCAAATAGCCGCCCTTTCCAGATTCATCTCACGATCCTCTACATATTGTGAGCACGTGATTTTTACCCTACACATGAGTTATTCCTATAAAATTCAAAATAAATGATTCTTTCTTATTTTTTAAATTTTGTGTGAATTTTGTGTTAGTTGTTTGCATATTATTTGCATGTGATAAATAAAATACAAAAAATTTGCATCTTTAGGAAATTAGTTCATTTCATGTTTAACAAATTAAAAAAAAATAAAAATTAGTTAGATTTTAAATTGAAAATTGTCAAAAGGAGTTAATTAGTTTAGTTTTAATTAATTCCAAATAACTACAAAGTAGGAAAAATTAAAAATACAACAAAATACAAAAAAATATGAGGAGAAATAAATACATAATGCAAAAGAACAAGGAAAATACAAGGGAATAAAGAATACCAAAGAACAAAACATTTGGGCTAAAGAGAATACCCAGCTACCCCAGGCCCTAACGGGTAAATACTCCCCAGGCCCAAAATGCCCTGCCCGGACCCAATTTTAAAAAAGCAAACCCGGATCCCCTCCCCCTTTTAATCTCAGCCGTTCCTCGACTCCAATCCAATGGCCCTAATTTATTATTACATATTCTGATATACAACATAACAAAAGACCTTAAAAATAACCTTAACTGAACAAACACTTCTATCCCCTCTCTTATCCACACCGTCTGTCTCTTCTTCTTCACCAGTGGCCGCCGCTAGGGTTCCGCCACCCACGGCGGCGGCTGGCTTCCATTCCCGACGAAAGTTATACAAAAACACTCCTCTCCTTCTCCTCGTCACTTCCCCGCCATTAGTTTCTTTCAAACATCAACCAAACGCCTCCAAAATTAAACCCTAGTTCGCGCCGCCACTCCCTCCCATGGCGGCGCCACCACTTAAAACCACCCCAAATCTTCACCTCACCATTCTTCTAACACCCCTCAACCGTGACACACGAAGATTGAGTCCCAAAGCCGCCGGAAACTCAAGTTTAAGTCAACAAGCCGCGGAAAACTTCAAGAAAAGGGTGCGTTTGAGAAGGGATCAAGCAATCATTCAAGAACATGAAGGAAACAATTGAAGAAAACAGAAAAAAAGGAGAAATGAAGAAAAATCAGAAAAACGGAAAAAATAAAGAAAAGAACCGAAAAAAGCTAAGTCTTCTTTCTTTAATTCTATTTATTTTTGTTTGTTTGTCGCCTATCTCTGTTACTGTTTGTTAATACTAATGTGTCGATTGAATGAATCATGAATTTGTTCCTTGTTATTTGTTTCTGATTTTGATTCATAATTCTTGTTAGTTTCTGATCGTTTTAGTAATTTTTGGATGTTTAGATTTTGTTATATTTTCTGTTAGTTTTGATTACTATTGTTAGATTTTTGTTAAATTGATAGTTTCTGTTAATTTTCAGATTATTAGATTAGTGTTTAATTTTTGGTTAGTTTGTTTTAGCAAATTCCAGATTTTTTTTAGATTTTCGGATTTCTCTTAAAGACTTCCGACTCTTGTTTCTGTTAATTTCTGTTTCTCGGCCATGGTTTGATTTTTCTAAATAATTACTTTCTGATTTGTTACTAGATTTTGTTAGATTGTTGTTAGTCTCTGTTTTAGATTTTTGGGAATTATCTGTTAAATTGTCGAATTTGTTCATTGATTGTTTTGAATCTGTTTGAGATGATTGATCAGTGAATCTGTTATCGATCGACAATTAGGATGTATTGGTTATAGCTGAAAAGTTAGTGATTTTAGTTTGATTAGCGAATTCGACTCTAGATTAGTTTATATTCAAGATAGGTCGATAGTTGAAATCACTTGATTCTTAGCAACCTAAGGTGTTTTACTTAATAGATTCAAAGGCGATTAGTTATTCGATTAATAAGACTCACCATCTATCAAATTGTTTCCCGAGTCTTGTTAATTGAGTAATAGATCAAAAGTGGCTATATTTGTAAGATTGCTTAGGGTTGGCTATAGGAGAAATGTGTTTTCAATTAGCGAATTAATTCTGAATTTAAGTTAGTTGAAGGGCCAATTAGCTAGTTAAGCAATAGTCACTTAATTGTGGCTATTTGATAAATACAATTCTGAAAATAGGTTAAAATAAGAGTAAAATACAGAAATTAGGAATGTAATAAGCATTAAGAAGTAGGGGTAAATGGGGAATAAGAATTGGTATAGTGGTAATAAGCTTAAAAGAAAAAAGGGTACAATTGGGATAGGAATTGGCATAGTTGTTATAAATATAGAGCCTTTAGGGTAATTTGGGCATAACAAAAGGTGTTTTAGTAGATAATAAAAGGAAATGAGGGCACAATAGGTAATACAAGGGAAATGGAACATGGTAGACTATTCTAGAAGGGGTTTTAGTGTAGCTTTCACTAGAATAATTGCACTAACTTGTGCAACAAGCTAACAATTGAAGGGGTTTTAGTGAAATAGTAATTTTCAGATTTTTTCTCTTTTGGGCCTATAAATAGGTAATTTCAGCCTGAATAATGGGGTTCAATCTGATTTTAGAGGTCTCTTTTAGAATTTTAGCCATAGGAACCCAAGAAAAATCCCAAAAATATTTGTTAAAATTCCAGATCTGAAATTGACATTTCAGATTCATTTTTCTTCTGTTTTGCCTTCAAATTCATATCAAATAATCCAAAAAACAGTGGTAACTTCATCATAAATCAGTGAATAAATGCAATTACAGTAATTGGAGTGTGAATTCTGATTTTGGAAACAACTTGAAGTGCTGAAAAATGTCTTCTGGGTTTAATTGTTGATTTCATCACTGCTTCTGATCTCCTTCCTAAAATTGAACTACTGGTGCTGTTGCTGTATTTGTTGTTGATTCCCTCTACTCCTACTCACAATTTATAATTTTCAGGTACTTACTTCTAAACTTCACTATGTAAGGCTACAGCTGAAATGGAAATGAAATTGAAGCCTTTTGTCAAAGATCTGTTGTTGCATTAGTTTACATACCGTAATCTAGTGCGTAATTGAATTTAGACTGTAATTGATAGTATTGTTTTGGAATCAATGATTTGTTAGGTATTATAATTTTTAAATGTTGAATTATATCTTTAAATATTGATAGCTAGTTAGTTTTAACATGATTATATAATGTTGTTAACATAATTAGAGTTAATTTTCAGCATATGTTTCATAAATGTGTGAAAGTCGTTAATATTAGTTTTGGTTTAGAAGTTCTACTGGACGTGTGTTTCATAGTTAGAGATTCAGTTGTTATTAAAGATAGTCTACTACTTATTAGTTCTGTTAATTACAGTAATTAGTCCAAGAAGCATTGGCTTTGTCATAAGTCTAATTGGCTTAAATAAAATAAGCTCACTGCTTCACTATAAATATATATAGCGCCTGTTTCGTAGTTCAGCAGTTCCTTTGGTTAAAAAAAAAAATTCATGATTAGTTGTCTGCAAGTTACAGCATTTATCTTTAAATTCGATTCAGTATATCAACAGGAGAACTTCACTGTAAATACATAACAGTAGAATTAATTGGTTCTGGCAATGAATTTTATATGGGGCCTGATTACCGTTATTAGGCCCATTAGTGTTTAAATTGGTAGACCAAGGCCATTTTCTTAATAAAATCAATTAGGACCTTCTTACCTTTTTTGATACAAAAACAAAACAATAGAAAATCTAGTTCATCTTAAGACTGGCCTTTAATAAAAGTGAGATGAGCCTCGCCGCACTAAATACACAATTGCGGGGCCCTCAATTAATTGTAATGAAAACTTTAGACTCGGAACGACCGTTTAGCAAATTTCACGGTCTTTCCAAAATTTAATCAAGACGATAGACTCTTTAGGGACGACTTTAATAAAAATACTTTCCTAATTACCGGTGCGCATTTATGTGACCCAAATCCTATTCTCGGCGAAACTGAAATACATTAAAGTCACAGGCGTACTGGTTGCGGTGTGACTCGAAATGTATTTTTGTGACGTCGCAATTCTTCTAAAATTAAAAAGCGGAACATTAAAAGCACATAGTCAAAATATATAAAGAAATCAGATAAAAGCAGAAATTGCAGTTGAGCGACCGTGCTAAAACCACGGAATCCGGGAATGCCTAACACCTTCTCCCGGGTTAACAGAGTTCCTTATCCGGATCTCTGCTTCGCAGACATTTTTAAGAGTCAAAATTCCTCGGATTCGGGATTAACCGGTGACTTGGGACACCATTATCATTCCCAAGTGGCGACTCTAATTAATCTCTAATAAAATCCCGAACCGATTGTCCTTTAATTGGAAAAACTCCTTCCCTTACGTTATTTTATCCGTTTCGGGTATTTGAGCGTCGGGGTATACCTACGAGCGTATTTATATGCCTTAAGTATGTGGGGTAGTAAAAAGGGAGGTGTGACACATATGCCACAAATTTTTCAACGTACTAAGAAAGGACAACGAATTCCAGTGGAACGAGGAATGCGTCAAATCTTTGCGAGAACTAAAAACATACCTGTCGTCACCACCACTGCTGGACAAAGAGGATCTGGGCGAGCCCCTGCTGATATATCTGGCTGTATCGGAAGTCTCCGTCAGCGCAGTACTGGTTTGCGAAACAAAAGGTACGCAATCCCCATCTATTATATTAGTAAAACCCTAGTGGACGCCGAAATACGGTACCCACACCTCGAAAAACTCGCTTTGGCACTAGTCACAGGTTCAAGAAAGCTTAGACCCTATTTCCAACGCCACCCTATTAAAGTGGTGACCACGTTCCCCTTACGAAGCATACTACATAAGGTTAAGCTATCGGGCCGACTTGCCAGATGGGCTATAGAGCTCAACGAACATGATATCTCGTATATCCCAAGAACCGCCATCAAGTCACAAGTCCTCGCCGACTTCGTGTCTCACTTTAGCGCAAAAATACTACCGGAGGCAGAAATGGAAGCTCTACACTCCACCTTAAATATCGACCTATGGGCTTTTTATAAGGATAGAGCCGCTAATGCCTCGGGATCGGGACTGGGACTCGTCCTCGAAGTCCCCACGGGTGATGTCATTCGCCAGTCCATACAATTCCCTGAGATGAATAACAATGAGGCGGAACACGAAGCCGTTATTGCAGGTATAAGACTGGCCATCAAATATGGAGCTCGCCGACTCATCCTACACTACGACTCTCAGCTCGTGGTAAATTACCAAATCAAGGAACAAAGATTGCAAAAGTACCAGGCAGAAGTCCAAAGATTGATGTCCCAACTCGAAGAGTGCCACTTCGAGTAGGTTCCTAGAGCACAGAATGCCGAAGCGGACGTACTAGCAAAACTAGCTGCAGCCACCACAAGCTTTGACAAAGAGAGCGTCGTCACCCTCCTCCACTCGAAAATCGATCATGTGGAGGTACTCTCATTAAACTTAACCTGGGACTCGGCGCAACCAGTTTCTATCTTACTTGCAGGAAGGAACTCTCCCGCCTCATAAAAAAGAGGCAAAGAAGCTCCGTGTATAGGCCGCCAAATAGTGCACGATAAACCACGAACTCTAGAAAAGAACCTTTGTGGGACCCCTGACCAAGTGCCTAGGCCCTAATCAAACGATGACAATATTGGAAAAAGAAAACGAAGGCCATTGTGGCGCCCATACTGGCAACTGCGCACTCGTACGCTGTCTAATACGACCCGAATATTACTGACCTACAATGAAAAAAGATGCCGCAGAATATGTCCGCTGATGCGAAAGATGCCAAAAGTTCGCCCCCATGATACACCAACCGGGAGAACCCCTCCACTCGATCACCTCCCCTTGGCCCTTCATCAAATGGGGAATGGACATAGTCGGCCCGTTACTCGCCGGATGAGGAAATATACATTTTCTATTAGTTTTAACTGACTATTTATCCAAGTGGGTGGAAGCAGGTGCATATGCCCAAATACGCGAACAGGAGGTCATCGATGGAAGAACATCATCTGCCGCTTCGGCATCCCTAAGAAATCACATGCGACAACGGACGACAGTTCATCGGTCAGAAAATGACCGAATTCTTCGACAAATGGCACATTAAACGAATACTCTCCACACCATATCACCCTACCGCCAATGGTCAATCGGAGTCATCCAACAAGACAATACTGAATATATTGAAAAAGAAACTTGAAGACGCCACACAGTTATTGCCAGAACTACTACCGGAGGTACTGTGGGCGCACAGGACCACCCCTAAATCTTCCATGGGAGAAACGCCATACTCACTAGTCTACGGTACCGATGTCATCATACTCATTGAAGTAGACAAACCAAGCTTGAGGTATTCACAAATGAGCGGAGCAAAAAACCTCAAATTGACTCCAAGACCTCAATGAAGCCGAGGAAAGGAGAGAAATGGCCCACATCAAGATGGAAGACCAGAAATAGCAGATTGAAATATACTACAACAAGAGGGCCAAAATCCGACCACTCAAAGTAGGTGACTACGTCCACAAAGCCAAAACCTTGGCATCTAGGGATCCGAGCGAAGGAAAACTGGGTACCAACTCGGACGGACCGTATAAGATTACTACGACAGCATATAAAGGGTCATTTCAACTAGAGACAATGGAAGGGAAGACACTCCAAAACAGTTGGAATATCTCTCACCTCAAGTATTTCCATTTCTGAAGAGCACCCCCAGAGTCGTATTCTTTTTCCCTTATTCGATTTTGTCCCAATTGGGTTTTTTAGGAAAGGTTTTTAACGAGGCGACGAAGGAGATGCTCGGAAATGCTCATGAGGCAAGTTTGACACGCCAGTTACGCTGTAAGCCAGTACAACAGGCATGCCAAATGGATTGAGCTAATGGCCATCTCCAATATATGAAAGGCTACGTCCGTCTCCAATGTATGAAAGACTACGACCATCTCCAATGTATGAAAGGCTACGGCCATCTCCAATATATGAAAGTCTATGGTTCCATCTCCAATGTATGAAAGGCTACGGCCATCTCCAATGTATGAAAGGCTACGGCCATCTCCAATGTATGAAAGGCCAAGGCCATCTCCAATGCATGAAAGGCTACGACCATCTCTAATGTATGGAAGGCCACAACCATCTCCAATGTATAAAAGGCTACAGCCATCTACAACATGTGAGCACATGATTTTTGCACCAGGCAAATAATTCCAAAATTAAAATAAATATGTTTTTGAGTGCAATTACTTGCTTTATTTTGTGTGTTTGAATAAGAAAAATTAGAAAAATCAAAAAAAATTAGGCTAGTTAATTATTTCGCTTAATTAGTTAGATTTTAAGGAGATTAAAAATAGCTTAAATAGGAGAAAATAAAGGAAAAATAGCAGAAAATTACCAAAAAATACTAGGAAATTAGAGTAGGTAGTAAATTAGGATTTATAATTTTTCATAAAATAAAATAAAAAAAATATAAAAGAAAAATACATAAAAATCATTAAAACCAGAAAATACAAAAAAATAGATAAATATATATATGAAGGTATGCAAAACTAGGCCAATTGAAGTCCAGTGGTTTGGCCCAGTGAATTGGCCCAGTGAAGTGGCCCGTCTCTGTGGAAAAGATCCAATCTCATCCGTCCATCAAGACAGATCTGACGGTCGAAATTAATAGCTGGATTATTAGAGATAATTATTTAAGAGATGGCATCTGGACCGTCCGTTTGAATTAATCTAACGGTTGAAGACCTTAGTCTCATAAGCGTCTGAACGACGCCGTTTTAGTAACACACGTGTGAACCGTCGATCTTGATCAAGCGAACGGCTGAGATTTCATCGGATATTTGGCCTATATAAGACCCTTGTCTGAAGCGGCTGTCTCATTTTGCCAAAATCCAAACCCTAAGAGATAGCCGCCTCCCCTTTCCCTTCTTCATCTTCATCATCATCTTCACAGAAGCCCTAGCCGGCCATGGCGGCCACCATTCCCACGGTGGTCGCCGGCTCCTCTCACCCCTCTTCTCATCTTCTCCTTCTTCTTCATTTCATACCACGCCCAAAACCCAGAAAAAACACCCCATTCTTCAAAGTCCCGGTCACCGGAATCCTCGCCGGTGACCGCCAAACAATGAACCATCGCCTGAAACCAATACCATTCGAACCCTTTTTCTTTGATCTACCCAACTATACTACTCTCCATCCTCGAATCTTCCTGGATTTCTTCGAATATCCAAAATAAGGTCACCGGAAACCTAACTCCGGTGACCCCAAAATCAAAACCACCCAAAGGCCTCATCTTTCACACCCCTGAACACCCCTTACAACTCAAAACCACAAAAAGGCTCCCCTTTGAGCCTAAAAGAAAGACCAGAAGGAAAATCGAAAAAAAAGAAGTCTGGAAAAGAATAAAGAAAAAAAGAGAAACAAGAAGAAGGCCTGAGAGTCTAGGAGAGTCTGAGAGAATAAAAAAGGAAAAGAAAAGAGAATAGGAAGCTCGGGGGGCCGGCCCCGCAAGCTAAGTCCCTCGCCCTTTAGTTTTCTTTAGTTTAATAGGATATGTCTGTGATTTCTTACATGTTTTGGTCCTGACTTCTATGATTTTTGTGTTCGCATGATAAGTATCAATTATTCTTGTTGATATTCTGTTCTTTTTCTTTATTTCATTTTTGTTTTAATATGCCCTGTATATCCTTGCCTTGCATGTTCTGATTGATTTGCATTTCATATGTTAGTTGTAAGGCTATTCTTGGTTCTCTTTTGGTGATTCTGTTCTTATCTCGAGTTTGAGCTTCACATACTAGTATAGGATCCTGTATATCCTCATCTGTTAACCTGTTTCTTTTTTTAAATTCTTGACTAGTTCCTTTGAACATGTTAGTCATAGGGTTATGTTGGTTTTATGATTTTTATCTCTTGTTATCTCGATCCTGTGCTTCTCATGTTAGTCTAGGACCCTTCTGCTTATCTTCTCATGCTGTGAGTCTTTGTCTATTTCTCTGTGGCCACCATGATTCCTTAACTTGTTCATCTCCTATGTGTCCCTGTGTTCTTTTGGGCCTGTTAGTGATAGGACTTTATCTGTTATATGCCTTGTTTTGATCACATGGCTTTTCGCTCTAAGATTGAGAAGTTCATCTTTTCTGTGTCATTTTAACTACTCTTGTTGCCTTTGACTGTAATGATTCATAGAACTAGGCTTCTTTCTGGCTTTCATGGTCTAATTTTTCTACTGTTTCTACACATCCTTCTTTTCTTCATCTCCATGCTCTTCTTTCCTTCATTTTTATTATCTGTCATGCACTTGTCCATGATTTGGTTCTGGTTGATTATGTTCCCATCATTCCATAGTTTATTTCATATCTTTGTGCAAGTTGCTCTGATAATTAGTCTTGAGGCTTCTTAGTTGGCTCATCCTTAGCCTGTTATGTTAAGATCCTGTTATTTGTCATGTTAATCCCATGGTGCTTTGCTCTAAGTTCAAATATTTCATCTTTCTTTGATCTACTGACTGTTAGTTCCTAATTCATATTGAAAGCATGACTAGGATTCTTCACATGTTTGGCTTTAGTCTCATACTTTTCCTGTTTCATTGGGTTATCATTATTCTAGGTCTAGAGTTTGAAATTGTATCCTAATTGTCATCTCTGTTAATCTAGGCTGTGTTGACTGTTTATGAAAAATCTGTGCTTATGTGTTCTGAAATTGATCAAACTTTCATATGACTTGAATTAGTAATAATTAGGTATGAATTGACATGAATTCACACTGCATCACATACAATCCAATAGCATGAGTTAGTTGACTAGAATTCAACCATATCTACTGTTCTCTCTGAATTTGAGTTGGTTAATGCATGTTTTTTGGATCATATGTGTTTCTGTATGCAATTCATGTTAAGAATGCTTAAGATTTGCTAGATTTGGCTTCTTATGAATGTCTGATTGATCATTTAGACCTTAGCTGGATTGGTTATAGCTGTTAGCATTAGGTTTTATGAAAATGGTTAGTTTTTAAGTAGGACTAAAACTGAAAATCATAATTAGGCTATAAGTTTAATAATTGGCCTAAGAATGGTCAACCTTGCAAAGGGTTGACCAATTCTATAAGCCCTAACACACAGCTCACTGTTAAACAGTGGCTGGTTGTGCAAAGGGGCTATGTCTGCAAATGCAGACTAGCCCAGGCTCTATATTGAGCCCTGAACAGCAAAGTGGCCAAACCTGTAAAGGTTTTGGGCCCAGCTGTTCAGTATATGGCTTTGATAGCCCAAGCTAAGTCTCAACTTGAGACTGGCTAACTTTTAAATAGTTTAAACATAACAATAAAACAGGCTATGCCTGCAATTAGCTTTAATTAGGAATAAATGGGTCTTAATTGACTGTAATTAGTTTTAAAAGTGTCTAAAATTGAAATAGTTCTTAAAAATAAAACTGGCCAGCCCTTTAAATACTAATGCCAGGGCTGGCCATTAGTTAAATAGGTGCAAAACAAGCTGAAAATCTGCCCTAGGTAGGCTAGTAAATCAGCAGTGCCCTTAGGGGCATAATTGGGTATTAAAAAGGTAAAATAGTAAATAGTTAGAACTTGGGAGGGTAATGGAGACACTTGTGCTCCTGATTTCTGCAATTTTGCAGAGGTTTAGGGGTATAATGGTCTCCTAAAAATGGGAAATCTGTAAAAATCTTTAACTATTAGGGATACATTGGTAAAAGCTCATAAAAGAGAATCTTTAGAACCTTCCAGCACATGCTGGAAGGGTTTTGATAACTGAAAATGGGGACCTAAATGTAGATTTGATAATTTTAGGAGGGGGAGAAGTGGGATAAAATCCCATAACTTTCTCCCCAAGTTTCAGCCTTAGGTTAACTATAAATACACCTTCAAAAGAGCTGAAAAAGGGGGTTCCATTGGAGAGTAATCTGAAAGACACCTAAACTGAAATTCGCACAAAAGCTTGAGAGATAAAATAGCAATAGAACAATAGGATTTTTCTGGAATTTTTTGAGTAGAACTCGCTGGTTTCCATTGGTTTTTTTTTGCCGTGTTCTTCTGCTCGAAATTGGATTGGGTTCTTCTGTTACATTGTTGATTCGTACCTGTTGTTGCTGTGATATTTGGCTCTTTGGATCTCACTGTTGCATTGCCTTGTTTGACCCTTTGCTGTGCTTACCTGCTTTACCCCCTAGACTCATTGGATTTTCATTTGTTATTCAGGTACACTACTCTCTACTTGAAGCTGTAATCCCGAGATTGATTGAATGAAGATCCTGTTTAGTTTATATATCGTACTGGATTTGTAATTCATTTTGTATTATTGTCTAATAGCTTAGATCTACAATATAGTGGTAGTATGAACAGAATCAACAACAATGTAATAGCAGTAGAATAGTAGTAGTAGTAAGTAGAATAAATCACTTAGTTAATTAGGCAAAACCTCTAAAACAAAGTCAAATGGCTATCACATGAGTAGATGACAATCATGATCACATAGTTAATTCATTTCATTAATCAGTCAAATTAAAATTAGTTAAGAAGAAGAAACCATCGGACAGGGTAGATAATTGGAGTGCGATTGGCTTGATAGCATTGAATGAGTTCGATTGGTGTTAATATCAGTGTTTAATCATATACATGAAGTAATATATAAGAATAAGTTCAAAAGTAATATCTGGGTTAAGTCATATTAGAGTCAATAATTGTATATACATATCCATGAGTTTAATTCATACGGTTAGTCAGTAGCAAAAATAGTATAGCTATAAGTAACCCATACCCTTTCATCTATATATGGAGTTAAATAGCTCACTGATCTTAGTTAATAATTGATTCACTGGCTAGTATAGTTTCTTTGTTAAAAAATCAAAAACAGAAGTAGTCTTGTAATTCCCTGTTAGTAGATAGCCTTATTTCCAAATTTGTATTACGACTTTTCTCTTTAATTGATCAATAAAAATGACATCTGATTCTTTCTTTGAGTTCAAATGTGTATATTCTTTTACTTTCTCTGTTATTGTTGGTTTTGAGCCTAAATCTTTATATGAAACCGACTGGGCCAGCAATCAAAGTTCAGTAACTACCTGGGCCTTTAAGGCCTGGTCTGACGTATTGTTTAAAGCTTCAATTGGAACCAGGCCCATTTAAATAACAGAAATCATACGGGCCTGGGATTATTATAGTAATAGCATACGATTAAGGAAAAAACAAATATAGAAAACATAGTTAAATATTAGTATCCTTTAATGAAAATTGGGACGAGCCTCGCCCGAATAACACTGGGGCCCCCATTTAGTAATGATATAAACACAAATAGATCCGGGAAAGCTAATAGCCAATTCCATAGCTTCTCCCAAAATATTTAAAAGCCGATAGACATTATTTTAGGGCACGGTTTTAATATATCTTCCTATGAATGAGTGTGCACTTGGTGCGACTCAAATCCAAATCTCGGTAAAGCCGAAATACACCAAAGGTCATAGGCGTACTGGTTGCGGTATGACTTGAGGCGTGTTTTCGCGATACCGCAAATTCCTAAAAATAATATTTAAACGTAAAAGCGTATTGTGTTATTAAAATCTATAACCGAGTCAAACAAAAGTCAAGAACGACAGTGGAGCGACCATGCTAAAACCATGGAATCCGGGAGTGCCTAACACCTTCTCCCGGGTTAACAGAGTTCCTTATCCGGATCTCTGCTTCGCAGACATTTCAAGAGTCAAAATTCCTCGGATTCGGGATTAACCGGTGACTTGGGACACCATTATCATTCCCAAGTGGCGACTCTGATTAATCTCTAATAAAATCCCGAACCGATTATCCTTAAATTGGAAAAACTCCTTCCCTTACGTTATTTTATCCGTCTCGGGTAATTGAGCGTCGGGGTATACCCTACAAGTGTATTTATACACCTTACGCATGTTGGGGTAGTAAAAAGGGAGGTGTGACACAACATATAAATGGCTAAGGCCAATAATCAACTCAGTTCGATTACGATAAATCAACTCGACACGGTTGAGATGACTAAATGGTTACGACCATCCCAAAACGAACAAACGGCTAAGGCCAGTGTCGTAGTAATCAACTCGGTTCGATTATGATAAATCCACTCGACACGGTCGAGATCACTAAATGGTTACAACCATCCTAAAATGAACAAATAGCTAAGGCCAGTAATTGACTCGGTTTGATTACGATAAATCAACTCGACACGGTCGATATCACTAAATGGTTACGACCATCTCAAAATGAACAAACGGCTAAGGACAGTAGCATAGTAATCAACTCGATTAGATTAAAATAAATCAATTCGACATGGTCGAGATTACTAAATGGTTACGACCATCTCAAACAAACAAACGACTAAGGCCAGTAGCATAGTCATCAACTCAGTTCGATTACGATAAATCAACGTGACACAATCGAGATCGCTAAGCGGATACAATCATTCCAAAACATGAAAATAGCTAAGGCCATTATCGTACTAAGTCTACCCAGCTCGACTATGACAAATCAACTTGACAGCGATCGATACTACGCATACTACTACGACAAGCGCCCAAAACAAAATGAGCAAAAAGTATATATGTTATCAAAAGAATAACTTCCATTTCCTCCAAAAAGAAAAGTATACATTTACAAGAGATCCTATTCACATGACTACAAAATTACAACAACAAAATAAATACATCTTAGCCACCGCCACCCTGTTCGTCGTTGCTAGCTGGCCCTTCGCCTTGTCCACCGCCACTTTCGGCCCGAAATGCCATAGAAATCCAGGACCCAGTAGCCGGATGGTTTACCTATTCAAAGGTATAGCCCGCTGGGTCCGGAGAATCAGGGCTATACCCGCAAGCTTCCTGGGTAACCCGAACCAAACAGCATCGGTCTTCAACCTCTGCCTCAGTAGCCCGACCAGCAACATGTAAATCTTCAAAAATTGCCAGCTTAGCCTCGATGTACACCCACATATCTTGTGCCTCGCTAGACACGTCGTCGGCTAACTCAGTCGCTGCTGCTTGCCTAAGAGCGTCAACTTCAGCTGCCCTGGCATTGAGCTCAATAGTTAGGGAATCAACTTTGGCACGCAATTCAGCGGCCTCTGCCATTGCCCCACGGACAATCTCCAACTCATCCTACTTCGACTGAAGAAGGTTCTTCAGCTCCGTGTTTCAAGCCAGGGAAGTCATTAAATTTTCATCTACTTGCTCCAGCTGAGTCACACGCTCCCGCAACTAAGCTTTTGACTGCTCCAGGCCCGCGCGAAAAACCTAAAATTGTGGGTCCTGGGCGTATATGTCCGCCAACGTCTAGTGCTTAGCATGACAATTTTTATAGATTCTTACCACCTACCTAAGGGTGGCGGTCTTCTTCTAAGCACACCGACCCCTCTCCACTTCCAAGATGAGGGTCTAAAAAGAAAAATACAACACAAGTCAACATACACCTAAGGTTCGTTCTAAGAAACAAAAAAAGCAAAGCATACCTGCAAAGCTGCACCGGTGACTCTTTGGGATAAGTCCCTATCGCTGACGTCCTTTAGAGTCTCGCTCTCGGCAGCCGCACTAACCAAAGTCATGTCCGCTGCGGCCTGCTTACTCTCCAGCAACAGGTTATATCCGGCCGGGATCACGATCCGACGGTTAGGCCCAATCGCCTCCATCTCCACTCGAGCGTAATCCCCTGTGGCATATCCACAGATGCGGGGGCCCGCTTAGAATCTGCCTTTCCTTTGCTAGCAACTGCCTCGACAGTAGCCTGTGCGTTATCTCCTTCGACACTTGGGGGGGTGATAGCAGGTACGACCCCCCTCTGAGGTTCTGGCCTCCCTGAGCGAATGGAATCACCCATCAAGAACGGCCTCGACTCTGGATGGTGTACATTTGCTCTCCTCCACTCTATGGCTATTCCCTTGCCAATAAGCAATCAACGCATCTTCCGCTCGACGGCTCTTCGCCTTCGGAAGCCTCCTCTTCAGCACTAGGATATGGAGGCGAATGAGTTGTCTCGCTCGTGGATTCAACCACCCGCACGACCTCAGGCTGAGTAGCGTCAGGAACGTCCTCGTTAGAGGGCTCCTGGGTCGTATATTCGCCCTCGGGCCGAGCAGATTCGGGAACGTCCTCGCCAGAAGGCTCTAGGGTCGCATACTCGCCCTCAGGCTGAGCAACCTCAAGAATATCCTCCCCCGAAGGTTCCTGAGACACATACTCATCCTTAGAATAAGTCCTCACCACCGAAAGGGCTGCAACATCCCGCCTTCTCCTCCTTCGGGTGGCGCTCCGAACTGTAAACGCGTGATTTTTGACCCTACCCGAGATTTTTTATATTTTTAACGTAAAAGATTTAGTTTAGTTTTAATATAGTTATTTTAGCTAATTTTGACTCTTTTACTTTATTTTTTACCTTAAAATGAAAAATAACAAAAATATAGTTTTATTAATGTTTCGTAGTCATGTTTAAACTTGAAAAATACAAAAATAGTACTTTATATTTTTATCTTTCTATAAAAACGAAAATAATAAAAATAGTTCCATTAACATTTTGTAGTTACTTTAATCTTGAAAAAATATATAAAAAATAATTTTGTTTTAATTATGAGTCTTATAGTTATTTTGCTTACGTAGGATTAATTAATAACACTGTGTTCTCATTCTCGGTTCCGGGCAAAGAATAATATTCGGGTTCAAACTACCCGGTTTTATAATTTCCGGACCTAGCCCATAATAATCCGAGTCCACCACACGGGGAATACGGGCAAAACAACCCATTACCACACATGCACACACTATAGGGACAATACATAATGGGGGATGGGAGAATAATTAGAAAATGACAAAAAGAAAATAAAAACAAAAGAAAAAAGACAAAAAAAAAAAGAAGAAAATGATACAAAATGAGAGTACTATTTTCGTTCTTCATTTTTAAAAGGAGGGAGACATACTCACGTGAAAGGAGACCAAGGTTTCTTAAACAAAGGGGGACAATAAGAAATGGGACTAATTTTCTAATAATAAAAAAACAAGACTACAAAATTGAAAAGTAACGTTGGGAAAGGAAGAGGAAAAAGAATACAATAGGGGACTGTTTATTCTTCTTAAAAGGGATTTTGAAAAAAACAGTGAGAGGATAGACATTTTTGAACGGAAGAAAAACAAAGAATAAAAAACACTGGAGCAGCGATCTTCTTCTTCATCAACAAAAGAGCCAGCCGCAACTCTCATTTTTCCATCGCCCACCACCCCTTTGGAACCAAAAACTCACTGAAATTTCTCCAAACACACACAGCTTCCGCCGCTGACCCGATCTCCTTCACCAAATTAGAGAAAACATACCTTTCTTCATCTTCAACAAGAACACCAAAACCATCAGCCACTAACCCCCCATTCATTTCCTAGCTCTCGCCCCTTTCTTTTTCAACAGAATAAGGCTTCTTCCCACCATTATATAACTAAAGTTGAAGACCTTGTTCTTGGAAGAGAAGGAAACGACCACTTCTGTATTTTGTTTGGAACGAGAAAAATCTCCAATCTTTCATTTGTTTATTAAAATTAGTACACAAAAAAAGAAAGAAGACTTGGTCTTCTTTCTTCCTTGGTCTAAAGCTCCAGTAAAGTTGCACGAAGATTCTCGCGAGGTTTTTGGTCACGGTTCATTTTTACTTCGATCATTGTTGGATGATTCTTGATTCCGGTTTCAGTATTCTCACATTCAAAGATTCTGCCAACTATATGAAAGTGGAAGCAATCAATTGTTTGGCTATATTAAGGTCAACTCTTTCATTCTCTTTTGGTCTTTCCGACGAGGTTTTCGGTTTGAAATCTTGCTCGCGGTCATGTGCGTTATCGAGTATTAAAGCCATCAAACAATCCAGTTTTCTTGAAGTGCTTGTTGTGACGGCTAGCCATTTCCTAATTTTAACTTATGCTGATCTTGTTCGAGGTCCGGACTCATTTACGTGTTAGTTCTCTAGCGATTATCTGGTCTACAACCGAGGTGAGCTTTGCTTATTTGTATGCTATCAAGTTTTGTCCATACTTGACATATGTCCATGTAGTAATTTGAGATTTCAAGATCTGTGCTTAATAGTCCATACAGTAGTTTAAAAATGAATTCACAACTGGAAGAAGGAAACAAAACTAAGCATCAGTTCTTTTACTTGATATGTATGATAAAATACTTTATTTCCTTCATTCAACACTGGTGTTATCCTCATGCTCGGTTTCAGATTGTTCTATATTCATTTTTGTTGGCAACCGCATGGCCCTCATTTTTTTTTTAAAATTATGTATTAATCCTTAGAATTCGAGGCGTGCCATTTAGCAAATTCCATGGCCCTCGCAAAGATAATAAACGCATAGTTGCTTTAGGCGCGTAATGTTAATATTACCTTCCTAAATACGGGTGCACATTTATGTGACCCAAATCCAAATTTCAACGAAGTCGAAATACATTAAAGTCACAGGCGTACTGGTTGCGGTGTGACTCGAAATGTATTTTCGTGACGTCGCAATTCTTCTAAAATTAAAAAGCGGAACATTGAAAGCACCTAATTAAAATATATAAGAAATCAGATAAAAACAAAAATCGCAGTTGAGCGACCGTGCTAAAACCACGGAATCCGGGAGTGCCTAACACCTTCTCCCGGGTTAACAGAATTCCTTATCCAGGTTTCTAGTTTCGCAGACTGTAATACTGAGTCATAAATTTCCTCGGTTCGGGATTAAACCGGTGACTTGGGACACCATTATTTTCCCAAGTGGCGACTCCGAATAATTAAATAAATTGATCCCGTTCCGACTGTCCTTTAAGTGGAAAAACTCCTTCACTGATTATTATTATATCCCTTCTCGGGGAGTAGTACTAAACAGTGGCACATTTACGTTTACGTATGTGTGTGAAAAAAGGAGGTGTGACAGCTCTGGCGACTCTGCTGGGGAACAAACCTCTGAACTTCGGTTCGGGGTCTAAGAATTCGAGCTCATTTAAATTGTTGTTTTGTCTATATCTGATTTTTATTACATGTTTGATTAATGTGCTACATGTCTACCGCTTTGATATTAGTTGCACTGTATATACAAACTGCTATATGTTTACCGCTTTTATATTGCGTAAACTGTATATAAAATTGTGCCGAAAACCCGTCTCTTCCTACCCCCGGGGATGTGCTTACTGGTTGAGACTCCCCTTTCTGTTAGTGTCAATACCAAAATAAGAAAAGAGGCAGGATAAGTTACAAAGCCGGACGATCCCGCGGGTCCCCGGTACGTAGCTCCCTCCTCAAATCCGAGTTGTCCGCTCGGGTACACGGTCTAGTACCATTGAAAACATCAGGATATTAAGCCTAGATTTAGGACGTTTATTTGCATCATATCTGACTTAGGGGACTCAACACAGGGGTTGGGTCCGTCTAGGACAGGTGACCCGGAAAATTAAAGACCGAGCATGTTATATGTTGCATTTATTTGTTCTAGATTATTATTGGCTAAATTCCTGAAAACAAAAAGAGAGAAATTGTAGATATCGAAATATTGACGAATTGTGTGAGAAGAAAATTCGAAAAATAGGTAAAACAATTTTGTTGAAATAATTGGTCAAATAATCTGACCGAACTACGCAGGTTTGATTCTCACCACTAGGTGAGATACGTAGGCAACCCTCATCGGGTTCAACCACCCTTTTTAAAAAAAAAAATCAAAAAAAAAAGTGTGTGTTTAATTTTGTCAATAAATCGAAGTGACGCTGTTTTTGAAAATAGCCGAATGTTCCGAAAGGACACCGGAAGGTTGTTTTTTGCAAAAATAGCCACTTTGAATCATTTTTAATAATTTGCGGGCACAACCTTGAAGTATTCCTTGTGGAAATATTGCCAGGCCATAGCCGCAAAATAAAGTCCGGGTTCACACCCTTTTTGCAAAAATAACCAAAAATGTCAAAATTTTTGTTTCTGTTATAAATAAGTCGGGTAATGCTATTCTTGCTTGAAATAAGCCGAATGTCCCTTAAAAGGACGCCGAAAGGCTGTTTTTGCAAGAATAGCCACTTTGAGTCATTTTTAAATAATTTTGGACACAGCCTGGAAATATTCCCTCGCGGAAATGTCGAAAGGCTGTATCCACAAAAATCAAGTTTTGAGTCATCACTCAACTTTACAAAAATAACCACTTTATCAAATAAGCCATTACATGGCCGAAATTTTGCTAAAATAGCCATATTTTTGCATTTTTAATTCCTCAGTCTTGTGTTGGCCTGTGTCGGAGCTGAACGATGCCCCATAGGCCCCAGGATAAAATTTTGAATTTGCATCTTCTCAAATAAAATTTTGCAAAAAGAGCCACTTTGTCTGAATAAGCCATTACATGGCCAATTTATGAAAAATAGTCTTGCGTTGGTTTATGGTGATGCCGAACGATGCCCCATGAGCCACAGGATAAAAAAAAAAAAAAAATTTTTCAAGTTTATCTTTCTTAAATAATTTTTGCAAAAATAGTCATTTTGTCAAATAAGCCATTAGGTGGCCAATTTTGTAGAAATAGTCATAATTGACACCAAAAATATTCTTATTCTTGTAGAAATCTCCTACACAAGTTTATAGTTGGAGTCGGCTTCTATAATTTTCCTTCAAAGAAAAGAAAAAAAATCAAATAAACATCTCTTTATTTCTTGCATTAATTTGCAAGAACTACGCTCGGTCTGATTCATGCGGGGTCATGATACGTAGGCAATCCACATAGGATTCGACCATATCCAAAAAAAAAAATGAAAAAACTATAAAAAGAAAAAAAAAGGAAAAAAATGAAAAAAACCACAAAAAGGAAAAAGAAAAGAAAATAGTAGAAAAACAAAGGAAATCAATAAGCGGAATACCTTAACGCTAACCCGATGGTTTCGTTTTGTTAATCCAGAAAGTTGAGGTGGTTGGTTGTGGTAAATTGGAAAGCAAGATTCAAGGAAAATGATAACCGACATCGGAGTTGTTACAAGTGCTCAAGAGACTCAGGGTCAGAAAGTTCAACAAGGGTCTGCCGTGGTTGAGGAAAATAGAACAGTGAAACAACAAATGACCAAAATGCGTCAAGCATGGTCCAATGGCCAGGGACAACTTTCTCATGAGTCACAATTTGCTATACAGCAAGAACAGTACCACTCTCACGACCTTCCCGCAAACATTGAGAAGCCTACCCGAAAGAAGGTACAGGAAGAAATAACCCAAAGATTGAAAAGCTTAGAACAACGGTTGAAAAACACGCACGGGTTGACAGGTCAAAAGAGTGTTGCTTTCAAAGATCTATGCTTGTTTCCCGATCACCACTTGCCACCTGGTTTCAAGATTCCCAAATTTGAAAAGTACGATGGACATGGACATCCCATAGCCCATTTGAAAAGGTATTGCAATCAACTAAGGAGTCTGGGAAGAAATGAAGAATTGTTAATAGCTTACTTTGGGGAAAGCCTTACAGGAGTAGCCTCTGAATGGTTTTGGGATCAAGATGCATCTCGCTGGCACGTCTGGAACGACATGGCACAGGCCTTTGTCAAACAATTCCAATACAACATTGACATTGCCCTAGACCGCATTTTCCTTTCAAATCTGAAGAAGAAATCAAGTGAAAGTTTCAGGGAATATGCCCTTAAATGGAGAGAGCAAGCGGCTCGTGCTGAGCCACCCATGGATGACCATGAGTTAATCACTGTCTTCCTTCAGGCTCAAGAGCCGGATTATTTTCAGAACATGATGTCCGCGGTTGGTCAATCCTTCTTGGATGTAATCAAAATGGGAGAAATGGTAGAGAACGGTCTTAAGACAGGCAGAATTATAAGTCAAGCGGCTCTCAAGGCTGCAGCTCAGGTTGTCCAATTTGAATCTAGTGACACGAATGAGAGGGATGAAGAAGTCATGATGATATCAGGGTCAAGAAAAGGTTCCAGAAGAACACCTCGACGGTATGCGATGTCTCGACAGGTTTTCCATAACTCCCCTGAGCATTACTATCCACCTCCGAACCCACCATACTCAGTTGATTCACCCCAGTATGTTATTCAGCCATCAAATCATCCAAGAAAGCGAGCACGAGCATCACAAAATCTCTATCAGCCTCTCCAAAATTTCCAAATACCTTATAACCCACTTCCAAACCAAGGGCATAGAAGGGAACCGAAGTTGAAGGATAATTTCACACCAATAGGAGTTTCCTATGAAAGCTTATTTGAGAAGTTAAAGCAACAGGACATGATTGCACCCATCCCTCCAAATCATGTGGACCCACGTGCAAGGAGCTTTGACCCATCTAAAAGGTGTGAATACCATTCCCACGCCCAGGGGCACAACATGGAAAGTTGTCGGGATTTGAAAAGGGAAATAGAAAGGATGATCCAAGAAAGATTGATTGTGATTCATAACAGTGACACCCAGAATATCACGCTGAATCCATTACTTGCACCTGATGATACACACTTTCTGGCAGTGATGCCTGGTGACACGGAATATGAGAATCCACTCGGAAATTTGCCGACTGAAATGAGAGAAGGCCATAGTGGTTCTGATAATCAAATTCGTGGCTAAATGTCAGGCTTATCAATTGGAGAGTCATTTGTGGTGGCTTATTTTGTTGTCATTTCTATTTGTCCGAGTTATTTCATAATGGTAATCCGAATGTTGTTTTGTGGCTCAAACCTTTTATCCTTGTATTTTTCTTTTGATCATAGTGTCTCATCTAAAAGGGTCTAGGTTCGTTCTAAGGGTTGTAACCCCAGTTTTGTTTTTTGGTTGTTCGAGTCATTGTTTTATCGGTTAACGCAATGACCTATTTTACATTATTTCTAGACATTTTCTGTTATTTAGTCCTCTCCTTCCTATAGTTATTTTTTGCTAGCTCTAGTGACATGACGTGCGCGCATAGTTCTGGCCTGATCTTAAAAATTAATCACAAAACCATTGGGAGGTGATCGAGATATTTAAATGAAATAAGAACGGCTTGAGATCATTCGAAACCCGAGTCATGAGAAACTGGGGCAAGTAAAAGAAAACCGTTAAAGGCAAGCTGCCAAATTGACATGGGGTCGTTCATAATAATGAAAATGAGAGTGTTTCCCAACAATGCTTTAAAGATATGACGAATATTAATTGTGTTGTTTACACTTGGCATGTTTTGAAGATTGGAATGACGAAGGCATTTTGTTCTGCTATCCAAACACTTTATCCATCGTCAACCCTTTGAGCCTTATTTTAAATTCTTTCATACCCCTCCTTCGGAATTAGTTGCAAAGACTAGAAACACAAGTTTGAAAGGCAAGAGAAGAAAGGGATAAAGAAAAAAGTAAAGAAAAAGAAAACAACAAAAAGAGATAAAAAGAAAAAGAAAAATGTGTGAAAAAAAAAAGAAACTTGAAAAAAAGGAATTGGGAACTACGTTTGACCTGATTCCTCAAAGAGGATACGTAGGCGCTTCACAGCTCGGTCATAGTGTAAATAAAAACCAAAAAAATCCCCAAGCAAGAAACAGGGGCAGTAAAAAAAAAAAAAAAAAAATTGTTTATGTAAGGAAAATATAGGATTCCGAAGGTTGTAATTTTGAACCCAATTTGTTTTATTTTGAGCCTTTAATACCCTTTCTTTCTAGCCCTGTCCAAACCCACATTACGGTCCAAAGAAGGACCTTTTGACCAATCTTCAAAAGAGGCTGAGTTAGGCAAATGAGAGAAGTTTCATCGGGACATAACACTCTGATTCCCGGCACAAAGACTCCGATCTCCAGCAGAAAATATGAGAGTCTTAGTAGTAACACCACCAATCCCCAACGGAAAAGTAACACAAATGAGAGAGTCTTAGCGGTGAAAACCTTCACAAGCACCATGAGGCGAAGAAAGCTGAGAGAAAACCGAAATGAGAGAGGCTTGGTAGTGAAAACCCCTCGGGCACTACAAGTCGAACGAAGGTTGGAAATGAGATAGGAAAGCCCCAGGAGAAGATTACAAAAGGGGGTTTAACGACGGAGGATAAGTTATATGTGCATGTCATGTCCATTAGAGTTGGTATCCACGTTTGATAGGGTTATTTTATAATTTTTCTTTTTAGAGAGTCATCCTCGTTTTTGTCTTTTATTCTGTTTCCTTTTATCTTTCTCCTTTCACAAAAATTCCCCAATAGAGTCTGTTTGTAAGAAATGACTTCAAAATTTTCCATCAAGCTTTCCAATTATGCAAGACGGAATTTGATTGGTACACCCAAGTGGTATAAGTGAGGAGGGATTAAGCGCAAAGCCGGTGTCCAGAAGGATATTCCCCAGCAATAGGAAATCGACAAAGGGGTGGATCGGTGTGAAAAGGATATCTCAATGAAGGTTAATGACCTCGAGGCCAAGGCCAATGAGACTCAAAGGTCGGGAAATGCCCATTCCTTAGATATGCCGCCAAAGAAGGGGAGCTATCCCCAGCAGAAAGGTATTTTCAGTGACAAGGGTGAACAAAGAAAATGGTTCACCAGTAAAACATGCAAGGTCTTCACGAAGGGTCACTATTATAGAAATTCGGGTGGTTAGTGGAAAACCACGTGGAAAGGTTCGCGAATAAAGAGTCGTCAAGGAAGGCGGGGAAGCAAGAAAGGAGAAAACTGTCCCCAGCATGAATATCATCAAATGATAACATCCCCGGCAGGGTCTGAACAATGAAACGCAGAGCAGGGAAAGAAGAGGAGAACCATCCCCAGCAGGAGCACCACAACCAGCCACCACATTTTAAAACTAACTAATTTTTCTTTGATTTGAAACAGGAAGAAGAGGGGTTGTTGGCAGAAAAGCATGCCACGAAGAAGATTCTCAAACTGGGGGAGAAAATTTTCTCCCGTTGCGAAAATTTTCTCGAAACCAAATACCTGGTTGGGGAAAGAAGCCAGATAATGCGAGGAAATGATCTTTGAACCCGATTATCCCCAGCAGCTTTGAAAGAAAGAAAACAACAAGCTGTGATAGAGGAAATTATACCCCCAGCGGACAGGACAAAACGAGGAAGCTTGCGTTCAGAAAGGCAAGAGGCCGGTATCACCCCCAGCAGTTCTCGGAAAATGAAACACTGATTTCGAGATTTCACCGGCAGCATTATATCCTGCAAGTTTTGCAAGGGAGCGAAGCGCGAGCCCCGAAGGAGGTTTGGAAAGAGGAATAAGGAAAAGGGATCCCCCGACAGGGTAATCCCCAGCTGATGACATTTCAATCCCCAGCGATCTCGGGAGAGAATAAAGGTTTTGAAGGAGTTAGAAAAGGAGGAAATAAAGAAGATTTCCCCAGCAGCATTATCCCCAGCAGGTAAGTAATCAATTCCAAAGATATCCCCAGCAGTCAAGGGAGAAATAACACGACCTAGGAGGAAAGCAATTTCGAAACAAGGTAATTTAGAAGAAAGGATGTGATGTAGTTAGTGAGTTGATGTTGAAGTCAGGGAGCCCGCCTGAAGAATAGAGTGGCGATTTAGTTTTGAGTTGTAGTTGAAGTCAGGGAGCCCGCCTGAAGAATGGAGTGGCGATTTAGTTTTGAAGTTGTAGTTGAAGTCAGGGAGCCCGCCTGAAGAATGGAGTGGCGATTTAGTTTTGAAGTTATAGTTGAAGTCAGGGAGCCCGCCTGAAGAATGGAGTGGCGATTTAGTTTTGAGTTGTAGTTGAAGTCAGGGAGCCCGCCTGAAGAATGGAGTGGCGATTTATTTTGAAGTGGTAGTTGAAGTCAGGGAGCCCGCCTGAAGAATGGAGTGGCGATTTAGTCTTGAGTTGTAGTTGAAGTCAGGGAGCCCGCCTGGAGAATGGAGTTGCGATTTAGTTTTGAGTTGTAGTTGAAGTCAGGGAGCCCGCCTGAAGAATGGAGTGGCGATTTAGTTTGGAGTTGTAGTTGAAGTCAGGGAGCCCGCCCGAAGAATGGAGTGGCGATTTAGTTTTTGAAGTTATAGTTAAAGATAATTTAATAGGAAGTGAAAAACAACAATTAGAGGTTTTTGATGAAAGCAACAAGAAGAAGGAAGCAACAATGGGGAGATTTCAAGTAAGGCATCAATTTAGACCTAGTCTGAGGAATTATCTCCTAGTGTCAAAGTCTTAGTCTGATGAATCTTTCTCCTAAGATATCAAAATCTCAGTCTAATGAATCTTGCTCCTGAGATCACAACAATTTAGACCTAGTCCGAGGAATTATCTCCTAGCGTCAAAGTCTTGGTCTGATGAATCTTTCTCCTAAGACGTCAAAGTCTTAGTCTGATGAATCTTTCTCCTGAGATCACAACAATTTAGACCTAGTCTGAGGAATTACCTCCTAGCGTCAAAATCTTAGTCTGATGAATCTTTCTCCTAAGATATCAAAGTCTTAGTCCGATGAATCTTTCTCCTAAGACATCCAAATCTCAGTCCGATGAATCTTTCTCCTGAGATGTCAGGTGCCCACTTGAAGAAGGGAATGGCAATTTATGATTAGAGTTTGTTGTTAAAGTCAGAAGCCCGCCAGTCTCAATTTCCAAGATTTGATAAGGATAGTGAACAATCGAAAAGTGGTAGAGTGTAACGAAAATCCCCAGCATGAATCAGAAGGAAGGCAACAAGGATCAGAAAAGATAGATTCAGACTTCGAAGGAGAATAGCTCGAAGATCACAAGTAAGGGAATTCACTTCGGAGTGCAATGCAAGTTAGCAACAAAAGAAACTTGCGACCAGAATGTGAGTCAACAGTCCGAGATAATCAACAGAAGTCAGTCACAACGAAAAAAGGGGCAAAGAGTTAATCCAAGTGCAGAAATCGATGAAAGATGTGGTGTGCTCAAGACATGGCCGAGGTCACAAGCACTGCATACCTGGTCTTGATCCGAAAAGCAGCACCTACAACTAGCAAGTATCAAGGTTCAAATCTGGAGTCCGCATGAAGCACCAACCAATACTCAAGATCAAGCTTCAGAAGACTTATAGATAGGAATCTTGTAACTAGTAGTTGATAGGCTTAGTTAGTCTTTCTCATGTTTTGATTTTGGATGTAATAGCAGGACCACGGACCGGAACTTCGATGGAACAGAACCTCGACGGAACGACACCTCGACCGGCTCTCCACCTCGGTATACCCCTTCCTCACTCACTTTCGAACTACACGTGGCCTGATTCCTTTGTAGCCAAGGATATGTAGGCAGCTCAGATACAAGGGCTCGGTCACATTCCTCTTCTCTTAGTTTAGTCCCTCCGAATAAGGGTCGGGTCAAAAACACTTGTCTAGTCGTTCTTTGTCTGAAAACTCTTTGTGTTTCCAGTCAAAGAGGGGCAGCTGTAAACGCGTGATTTTTGACCCTACTCGAGATTTTTTATATTTTTAACGTAAAAGATTTAGTTTAGTTTTAATATAGTTATTTTAGCTAATTTTGACTCTTTTACTTTATTTTTTACCTTAAAATGAAAACTAACAAAAATATAGTTTTATTAATGTTTCGTAGTCATGTTTAAACTTGAAAAATACAAAAATAGTACTTTATATTTTTATCTTTCTATAAAAACGAAAATAATAAAAATAGTTCCATTAACATTTTGTAGTTACTTTAATCTTGAAAAAATATATAAAAAATAATTTTGTTTTAATTATGAGTCTTATAGTTATTTTGCTTACGTAGGATTAATTAATAACACTGTGTTCTCATTCTCGGTTCCGGGCAAAGAATAATATTCGGGTTCAAACTACCCGGTTTTATAATTTTCGGACCTAGCCCATAATAATCCGAGTCCACCACACGGGGAATACGGGCAAAACAACCCATTACCACACATGCACACACTATAGGGACAATACATAATGGGGGATGGGAGAATAATTAGAAAATGACAAAAAGAAAATAAAAACAAAAGAAAAAAGACAAAAAAAAGAAGAAAATGATACAAAATGAGAGTACTATTTTCGTTCTTCATTTTTAAAAGGAGGGAGACATACTCACGTGAAAGGAGACCAAGGTTTCTTAAACAAAGGGGGACAATAAGAAATGGGACTAATTTTCTAATAATAAAAAAACAAGACTACAAAATTGAAAAGTAACGTTGGGAAAGGAAGAGGAAAAAGAATACAATAGGGGACTGTTTATTCTTCTTAAAAGGGATTTTGAAAAAAACAGTGAGAGGATAGACATTTTTGAACGGAAGAAAAACAAAGAAGAAAAAACACTGGAGCAGCGATCTTCTTCTTCATCAACAAAAGAGCCAGCCGCAACTCTCATTTTTCCATCGCCCACCACCCCTTTGGAACCAAAAACTCACTGAAATTTCTCCAAACACACACAGCTTCCGCCGCTGACCCGATCTCCTTCACCAAATTAGAGAAAACATACCTTTCTTCATCTTCAACAAGAACACCAAAACCATCAGCCACTAACCCCCCATTCATTTCCTAGCTCTCGCCCCTTTCTTTTTCAACAGAATAAGGCTTCTTCCCACCATTATATAACTAAAGTTGAAGACCTTGTTCTTGGAAGAGAAGGAAACGACCACTTCTGTATTTTGTTTGGAACGAGAAAAATCTCCAATCTTTCATTTGTTTATTAAAATTAGTACACAAAAAAAGAAAGAAGACTTGGTCTTCTTTCTTCCTTGGTCTAAAGCTCCAGTAAAGTTGCACGAAGATTCTCGCGAGGTTTTTGGTCACGGTTCATTTTTACTTCGATCACTGTTGGATGATTCTTGATTCCGGTTTCAGTATTCTCACATTCAAAGATTCTGCCAACTATATGAAAGTGGAAGCAATCAATTGTTTGGCTATATTAAGGTCAACTCTTTCATTCTCTTTTGGTCTTTCCGACGAGGTTTTCGGTTTGAAATCTTGCTCGCGGTCCTGTGCGTTATCGAGTATTAAAGCCATCAAACAATCCAGTTTTCTTGAAGTGCTTGTTGTGACGGCTAGCCATTTCCTAATTTTAACTTATGCTGATCTTGTTCGAGGTCCGGACTCATTTACGTGTTAGTTCTCTAGCGATTATCTGGTCTACAACCGAGGTGAGCTTTGCTTATTTGTATGCTATCAAGTTTTGTCCATACTTGACATATGTCCATGTAGTAATTTGAGATTTCAAGATCTGTGCTTAATAGTCCATACAGTAGTTTAAAAATGAATTCACAACTGGAAGAAGGAAACAAAACTAAGCATCAGTTCTTTTACTTGATATGTATGATAAAATACTTTATTTCCTTCATTCAACACTGGTGTTATCCTCATGCTCGGTTTCAGATTGTTCTATATTCATTTTTGTTGGCAACCGCATGGCCCTCATTTTTTTTTTAAAATTATGTATTAATCCTTAGAATTCGAGGCGTGCCATTTAGCAAATTCCATGGCCCTCGCAAAGATAATAAACGCATAGTTGCTTTAGGCGCGTAATGTTAATATTACCTTCCTAAATACGGGTGCACATTTATGTGACCCAAATCCAAATTTCAACGAAGTCGAAATACATTAAAGTCACAGGCGTACTGGTTGCGGTGTGACTCGAAATGTATTTTCGTGACGTCGCAATTCTTCTAAAATTAAAAAGCGGAACATTGAAAGCACCTAATTAAAATATATAAGAAATCAGATAAAAACAAAAATCGCAGTTGAGCGACCGTGCTAAAACCACGGAATCCGGGAGTGCCTAACACCTTCTCCCGGGTTAACGGAGTTCCTTATCCAGGTTTCTAGTTTCGCAGACTGTAATACAGAGTCATAAATTTCCTCGGTTCGGGATCAAACCGGTGACTTGGGAAACTATTATTTTCCCAAGTGGCGACTCCGAATAATTAAATAAATTGATCCCGTTCCGATTGTCCTTTAAGTGGAAAAACTCCTTCACTGATTATTATTATATCCCTTCTCGGGGTGTAGTATTAAACAGTGGCACATTTACGTTATTTGTATGTGCGGTGAAAAAAGGAGGTGTGACACGAACTGCCAAAATAAAGTGAGTCAAGTGACAAACATTTGAAAATAGAATTTTCAAATTAGAAGTCGGCGTAATACCTAACGGGCCGTATCGGGTGATGAATGCCGACCATGTCCGGCACTCCTCCGCAAAAAAGGACCACTCTCTCCACCCACGACCTTATATCTGGTACAAGTCGAGGCAGAGAAATCCTAGCTGCAAACAGGGGAAAGCGAGGAAGTCACAAAGACTGAACGAGCGGAAGTTATGAAAAATATTAAGTATGCATAAAAGCACTCACGTTCTGGATTCTATATCTCTGGGAACCCCTCTGGGGTCGCCACCAGGTCCGCCGTCTGGACATAGAAAAATTTAAGCCAGAAACTTGGGTTTGTCATCCGCTCTGACGACCAGGCCTTTCGTGCCACGGCTCTTCAACTACAACATTGATCCCCTCATAAAAATAGGGCTAAATAACTGCAGCAGGTGGTGGATCGAGACGTCGAGTCCGGCCTGATCATCGTAAGTGATCAATATGCGAGACACTTTTCATGTATACGAAGTAAGCTGAGCCGGGCATACATTGTAAAAGCGGTAAAACTCCTCTGCCAGATAATAAATTGGGAGGCCACACCCGATAAAAATGGGTATTCATAAAAAGCACAGAACTCCGGTCAGTGTACGTTAGCAAAATCCCCTATGGCCGCCTTCATGACCACTGTATCAGGGATTTGGCACGCCTCATGTAGGTTGTCCAAATATGAATCAAGGAACTCAGAGCAATTCCATGCTGGAGTTGGACATCTTGTAGGAAAATCCCTTCGATCATGAAGCTCTCGGGGAAGGACGTTGTCCACAGTAAGGGGAACGAGGGGACTTTGGGTTTTTTTCCCACCATTCGAAGATGGTGGAACCCTAGAAGAGGACTCGTCTCTATCTCCCCTATTTTGTTGGCCTCGTCTTTCCATAATCAGTGTTTATCTACGAATAAATACGTCAACAACTAAAGAAACTAACTTCAAAGAAGACTCGAAGGGTTCAACACAAAAGTTACTAGGATCCCGTATAGAAGATGAAAAAAAGGAGAGAGTCTGAGAAGTTCAAAAGATAGCAGAAATTAAACCCTTCCCCTATTTATAGGGCCTTAATACACAAAAATCGAAGAGGCAGGCGTCAGAAAAGGGGCGGCAAACCAAAACGTCAAATCGCCCCTGATCCATCTTAGGAGTAGTTATAATCATAACGCATGTCGGCAGTGACGTCAGTCCAAAAAGTAGGCCACGTGCTAACGCATAAGCGACGCCACGGCGGATCAACATTTCCACCCATTGAAGACGTACATCGTGTACGCCTCCAACGGGAAGAGGGAATAACTATATGGGGCCAAATACGGCTTGACCATATGGGGCCGAACGCAACTCTCCCCACGCTCGCAAACGATAAGGGTACGACCCTTCACATATGTCTCCTACAACGACGGTGCAGTTTGGACGTAAGTATACAAATGATGTCGTTCATATTTAGACGTCCCCTCTGAAAGGGCGTCAACTACCCCCCGATGGATTACAGTTTTAGTATTGAGACCTCACCTCTATATAGAGGGAGGCTTCCCTGTTGTAAGAGAGGGGATGTTATTATCAAATAATACAATTTCTCTCTCTATCTTATTCTCTCTCAAACTGTGTTAAGCTATTATCCTTAAAAGTTCTTCATTCTTTCAAGTATCTTTACATTATAATCACAATAATCTCATTTTAGGCTCATTATATTTGATTACGATTTACCCCTTTCATACTCTTTGATTGTCCTTAGCTTGTAAAGTAACCAATAACTTTTAAGCCAAACATACACCAATATATGTTCATGTCTACAAACTTTTAAGCCGTGTTATCTAGTTTTTTAATGCGTAGCGAGGTACCTACTTTGTTGTGTATGAACGATCGATAAAATTTGATGGGATTTAATTTTGTACCAGACATGAGATAAAAACGAGATACGCAAAATCAAGGCCAACAAAAATATTTTACTGCTAACAACAACAACAATAAATTTAATATAATTTTATAATTAGAATTTGGAAAGAGTAATATGAACACATTCCTTATCCTATCTTGTGAAAATAGAAAAATTATTTCTGATACACTCTCGGCTCAATTAAAATGAAATATTACTATTGGGGACAAAATTATCGTGCAAAAGGAAATGTATGCTTCTGACCAATTAAGGTCCTTATTTGGAACTAAATTGGTAGTTGCAAACTTGTACCAACAAAACGACCTATTTAACAAAATATATATATATGGCTTTGAATGAAAAAAAATTAAAAAATACCAGTACTCCAAATAACAACGGACAAAAAGGTATAAGTTCATTAATAAATCTGCTGTTGCAGCAATTAGACAAAAATAATTTTGTGACTTGTACAATAAGTAAAATTTAGTTATTTTAATGTAACATTCTGATTTTACTTTTATACTAGATAAAATTTAATGATCATACGTGAAATTTACCAATCAAAATCTTTAACCTTGGTAAGTAGTTTATCTTGAGGTGAATTGCAAACTTGAGATTCAATTTAGTTTCTAAAGACTCCAATTTGCCTCATTGTCTCAACATCATCAAATTACCATGTGAAAATATCAATAAGAAAACATGAAGGATCGAATTGTACTTTAGGACATATACGAAGGACTAAAATGCTAATTTGTTACTTTATAATAATGTGTCCAAATTTCAATTGGATCATATCCATGGTTCCACCATGTGATACATTTAACAAAAAATTTTCTAAATTAGAACCCATCAACTCATGAATTTCAGTGATTTTGTTATAAACAGAAAAAGATATTCCAAATTTAGTGTATTTTCAGAAAATCAAACTTTATCCTCAAATGGTAAATTAGTTAATCCATAAATGTGAATCTTTCTTATAAAGATCTAAATGAAAAAATAATTGCATTGTCAAAAAATGCAAAAATAGGTGGACCATATTTCCAAAATCTTTATTAAGGGTTAATACTTTGACAGACTGAGAGATTTCCATACCCTAAAAACATATAACATGCACTTTTTCCTCTTTGAGACTTTGATTGCAACGTAACAAGTGTCTATTTACTTTGTAATTTTTCCATGAAAATGACATGGCTAAAGTAATTCTTTCCCCCTCTATTTTTGGGTCCACTTATGAGTAGTTCTTTTGAAAATTATCCTTTCTCCTTTGCATAGAATTTATTATTATTATTATTATTATTATTATTATTATTATTATTATTATTATTATTATTATTATTATTATTATTATTACCCTAAAATGAAAAAAAGAGGGGTGACAAAAGTTTGGATTGGTAGGGGGAATGAGAGCCTTTTTCCGGATCATGCGTGAACGCAAATTACTTTATGTATCGGGCTGCTTTTTTTTTCTAATGACTAACTGTATATTCTAAGAAAGTCGAACTATGTACCAATTCCTAATATGTATAATATACACATATATGGCATATAATTTACATACATTACAAAAGTTTTCACATAATGACATAAATAAGTAATAACATACGAGAAATTACTTTTTATATTTCAGCTAATGCGTTTCATTTATCTAACATGATTTTATGGTTGGTCCGTGATCCCGAAGTGTTAACTTCAAAATGCTAGAAAATGATAAGCATGTAAATTGTTGCCCCGCCCCCTTCCTCCTTCCCCTCCTTTTTCCCCTGCCGTTTCTCTTATATTGATTGTTGTACATTTAAAACATCTATGTTTATGAATTCTAATGTAAAAGATTCATATATGTACGCATTTTCATTTCCAACAAAGAAGTTGTGAGTTCGAGTCTTTCTAAGAGCAATGTGAGAAGTTCTTGAAGGGAAGGATGCTGGGGGTCTATTTGGAAACAACCTTTCTAACCCAGGGTTGAGGTAAGGTCTGCGTACACACTACCCTCCTCATACCCCACTAAGTGAGATTATACTGAGTTGTTATTGTTGTTATAGTAAACATACTATAGCATACAATTGGAAGTTTTAAGCAAAATATATAATTATACTAAATTCACACCTATTGTCACAAAAGTATAATAGTGTACTGTCACTCTACGTACAACTGATTTAAATTTCTAAATTCGTCTCCACTTATGTTTACACCAAATAACGTTTATATGGGGAATGGGGTTTACGTTAATATGAAAGACAATTCACTTGTTACATAAATTCGTGAAAATAAACACCTAGGTCACTTTTTCAAAGACAGGGATGGCCCTAAAAGAAAATGTTTAACAAAGAAAATAAAAAAGAAAAAGATATTTGGCAAAACCAAGAAACCCCATCCTTGCAAAAGATATAAGAACACGACAACCTAGTCCTTAAATAATTTGTCTACCCAATTTGAGTCTGTTAAACTCTTTGATAGCTACTGAAATACGGAGTATATATTTTTAAAACCCCACAAAAAAAAGAAAAAAAAGCAATAACATGAGGAGTAGGAAAGTTGGGCAAAACCCCCACCAATCACCAATATGATATAGCGGAAAGTATTTATTTATTTTTAACCGGAGATTTCGTATTCGAGTCATAAGTATAAAGTTGTTTATTAAAGAGCGTTATACACACTAGTATTGGACTTTTCGACGTAAACTCAAATTTTATCAGATTCAATACAAGTATTGCACGTGTAGTAGCGAAGCCAAAAAATTTCTTAATGGTATTTAAACTTGAATTAAGTAAAAAAAATCGGACAAATGATGTTCAATATATATTATGTACCTCTAAAATCTAATATTTTGCCTATATACTCGGTTTAATTTTCTGACAAAGGGTGAACAATTGACCACCAACCAAAGTGTGGTTTCGCCCACGCGAACACCATATAAAAAAAAACCTATAACAATAACAACAACAACGACCTAGTGAAATCTCACAAGTGGGGTCTAGAAAAGGTAGTATATATGCAGACCTTATTCCTACCCCGAAGGAGTAGATAAACTATTTTCGAAAGACTTTCGGTTCAAGAAGATAAAAAGCTTCCATACCAGGAAACCTATAAAAAGGGGCAAAATCCCATTAAGTTAGTTCTTCTTTCGTGATATATAGGGCTTTCCGAGAATTTTATCAGACTCCAATACGAGAAGTGAATACCATATAAAAAAACCTAAAAAAAGAGCAAAATCCCATTAAGTTATTCTTTCGTGGTCCCAAAATTGCAGCCAAAGATGAGCTATTTTGTGGAGACAGTTGTGAGGGTGGGGGTTTTACATTTTGGGAGAGCTTTGTGGGGGCTCCTTTGTGCAATTTCGAGGGGACACGTTATGACATATCATTCTCTATATGGGCTAATAAGCCATTTATATTACTTTTCGTTAAATAATATTTTTTTAAATAATCTCAATTATACCTTATAAATAAATATTAGGTTAACCTATTTATATTAAAGTTGAAAAAAATAATTTCAATTGTTATAGTGAAAGTTTAAACATGAAATGTTCATTGTTATTACTTGTATGCCTTAGCTACTACCAAGAGACTTACAAAATTCACTATATTATTGCATCCAACTCCAACAGATAAAGAAAAATATAAAAAACAAGCATTGTTTACGTTATGTTACGTTAAATATTAATGGTGTTTGACTCAATTAGCGTGCTTCTAAACCAAGTATTCAAATAATCTATTGTTGTAACTTATAACACAACTATAAATATCAAATAAATCTGTTTATCAAAATTTGAAATGGATAAATTAAGGGTTATCATTAAAATTTAAACATGAAATGTTTATGTTATTATTTAGTGCCTCAACTACTATTGTACTTAAGAAACCTACTTTATTATTGCATCCAAACCCAATCAAAAAAAATAAATGAAAATACAAAGACAAACACTATTTATACTACTCGTTGTTAAGTTAAATGATAATGATATTTGATTCAAATGGTACACATATTAAATTGATTTTTCAAATAATCTTTGTTATAACTTATAACACAATTATAAACATAGAATGCACGAATTTATCAAAGTTTGAAATGGATAATTTAAGGCTTCATTTGTCCATAATTAAAAAAAAATATATTTCAAAAATATGTTTGTCCATGAAATTTTGCAAGTTTTTAAAATTTTCGAAAATAATAATTTTTTTTAAAAAACGTAAGGGTTATCACTAAAAAAAATTAAAATTTGAAATTTTCAGGAAAACTTTTCGCTCAATTCACAAAATTGTAATATATTTTCAAGTGAATGCATGTCCAAACATAAATTATTTCAAATACTAATTTTCAACTTAACTCTAAATACTAATTTTATTTTATAAAAAATTATAATTTTATGTCCAACCGCTTGATAAAGTGTTATGGTGAGAGTTTATACCTGAAATATTCAAGCTATTCAGGGGCGGAGCTAGCGTAGAAGTTGTGGGTTCGGTCGAACTCAATAACTTTGGTCCAAGTTTTGTATTTGTCTTGAAAAATTTATTAAATATGTATAAATTATTAATTTAGAATCCAGTAACATAAATAAATTAGAATCTCGAACCCACAAGCTTTAAATTCCGGCTCAGCGTCTCAGCTATGACTTTTTTTTTTTTGTAAATATTTATTCAAGCTATTACTTGTATGCTTCAACTACTAATAGAAACCCCACTATATTATTGCACTCAAACCCCCCAACAAAAAAAGAAAAATACAAGGACAAGCATCTCTCCCCCCTTTTCTCCCCCCAAAAAAGTAGAAATCTTGAAAGGGGGTGGGGGAGTTAGGGGAAGTTTTTGAGCCTAAAAGTTAAAGAACTTCTTGGGCCAAATACCCATGTAGAAAATTTGCTTCTTTTTCCTGTGAAGTTATCATCTTTCTTGCATTTTGTTAGTTTCACAGTGTTCAAGCTGAAAAAAGATGCCTAGGCCAGGACCCAGACCTTATGAGTGTGTAAGAAGAGCTTGGCATAGTGATAGACACCAACCCATTAGAGGTTCTATTATACAACAAATTTTCAGGTACTTGAAAATTTTGGAGGTGTGATTTCTTGAAATTTCATTTATCTTAAAGTGTTGATGTTGCTCACCATCTGTTTGATCAGGGTTGTACAAGAAAGGCATGGTGTTGTTACTAAAAAAAACAGAGAATGGCAACAGAAGCTCCCTATTGTGGTTTTTAAAGCTGAGGAAATTATGTACTCCAAAGCTAATTCTGAGGTTTTTTCCTCTTCTTTTGGATTTCATTTTCTTGAAAGGGTTTAGCTTAGGTTTCTTGAATTTTGATTGTATGCTTTTTTGTCATCTATATTAGGCTGAATATATGGATCCTGAAACACTTTGGGACCGGTTAAATGATGCCATTGATACTATAATTAGGAGAGATGAGACTGCAGAGACTGGACAATTCTTGCCTCCTTGTGTTGAAGGTACCAAAAAGTTCACAACTTTATTTTGCCTTGCTATTCATTTTTACTGCTCCATTTGTTTTTAGCTCAATTCCTCAACGAGAACCATGCCGTTTTGTATAGTTTTCAGAGTGATTATGTATGCCTTGTTTAACATGAAACTTTGGTGCTCAGCTGCTCTTAATTTGGGGTGTACTGCGGAGAGAGCGTCTAGGAGCCAGCGGAACACTAATCCGAGGAGTTACCTTAGCCCAAGAAGTCAAGAACCTCAATGTGTACCTCCTAAAGTTTTCTGTAGAAGTACCAATGAGCAAAACACTAACTCATCGTTACCATTTCTCCCTGCGAACCAACCCACATTTTTGAGACCTTCAAATGTCAATTCACCCAGATTAGCTTCAGATTTTGACAGGCCTGTAATGCCCAGCATCGACAATCTCGGTGCTTCCTCAAGTGCAAAAAACGATATTATTCCGGAAAGTAACAATTCAGCTGATGTGGGTTCAGTATATCCGCTGTACTATGGTACTGATGTTCAGCCTGAAGTTTCTCCTATGGTCTTCCAAAAACCTCAACGTAATGTAATTGTTGGCAAACCGATATACCAATCCATGGCGGAGCCTGCTGAAATCAGCTGCTTCCCGAGATTGTTTCCCTATGGGAGAGATGATATTCAAGAAAAATTATGTCAAGCAAATTATGGGGACAACACTAGGAGGGTGCCTGAATTGGATTGTGATTTGTCCTTAAGGCTGGGTCGCTCCGCAAACTCTCGTCTGCAGCTGGAAAAGATTCAAACTGGTTGCTTTGGTGAAATTAGGCCAAGCGACAATTCTCATGAAAGAGAGCGGTTCAAGCTTATGTCTACCAGCAAAGGGAAAGAGTTCACTTTCTTTCCCACGGAGTCTGCTAGTGGACCATCAGGGTTCCAAAGAGCTCGTGAAAATTTGGAGGTTTATGGTCACAATGCAGAAAATCTATTTAGGAAGCCTAAGATGCCTGTTAGGCCGAGTGACAGTTTTCAGCAAAGAGATGAGTTCGAGGTTGTTTCTACTAGTAAAGACAAAGAATTCCCTTTCTTTCTTGCAGAGTCTGCCAATAGTCCGTCGGGATTGCAAACAGGTCCGGCAAATTTAGAGGGTGTAGGTCAGAATGCCGAAACACTACTTAGGAAACGTAAGATGCCCTTCCATAACAATATGGAACTCGGACAATTTTTGAGGCAAGATGAGCAAACTTTGAACCGTTTTTCTGGTCAAATGAAAAGGCCAGGTTTGTAGTCTGTAGACAGGCTCCATTTTGTTGTATCATAAAGTTTTGAGAAAAGAAAAGTTTAGGATCCCTCCTGCATTTTTATCTTCCAGTTTTTGGCTTGAATCTGATATTTTGCATTGCTGAAATGGCACATAAAGATAATGTGTAAAAAAGGAATTTAGAACTAACAAAAAGAGCAGCATTTGAACTTTGACAGCAAGACCTGGGATGAATGGCTATATTACAATATTCTCAGATGTGGTATGTTTTAAAACTAACCGTCCCTATAAGCTTCAAACATTTGCTTGGTTTGTTGACTATGTAAATGAAGTGCAAGATCTCAGGTTAGCCGTAACACTCTGGTTTGTGTATCCAACATTATGTTGGCTTGGGCTATCATGCTTTGAACTAAATTTCCCACTGTTACTTTCATGTGAATTTTACTTATTTATTCTCTTTGTGTTGAAAACAAACTTTATATAAGCATCATTGTGAGTGATGGGGAATATGACAGGAGCCGAAAATGTCAATACTGTAGGTTGGGGTTACTAATGATATATATGAGAATCTATTCTTATGCGACAAGCAAAACAGATCCAAAGCTTCGTTATGTTATGCCCATAATTTAATTGCTCATCAAAGAGGGGGAGCCTTATCGTGACAGGTAAAGTTGCTGCCACGTGACCAGGAGGTCACGAGTTCGAGCTGTGGAAACAGTGTCTTGTAGAAATGTAGGATAAGAATGCGTACAATAGATCCTTGTGGTCTGACCCTTGCCCGGAGCCACGCATAACGGGAGCTCAGTGCACCAGGATGCCCCTTTTAAATGCTCATTGAAGTAGTTTGTGAATCTGCTGCGTTTTCATCAAGTCCTGCATATTGCAGCTATCATCTTTCCCTGTTGAATAAGTAATATTGCTGCGACATCTTTGTTCCCTGGAAATTGTAAAGGTTTACCATCATGGCCTGTTAATTATGAGGAGTCACTAATTTATTTTAGAAAGGGTTCTTTTGTACTATCTCTATAGTAATTGTATGTGTACCTGAGCATGTCTGCGCTTAATTTTGGGTCTCACCATCTGTTGATCAATTTTATTTTTTAGTCTGGTGAGTGATATTAAAAGAGGATGAAATTTACCTAAAATTAAATGAAAGGAAGTTGTCTTAAAGGATCTACAAATTTCGGGGATCCATGCAAACTTAGCAAAAGATAGGGCAGCACAATGGATGAAAAAGATCTATGCATATACATATTTGTTGAGGATATTTTTAAATGTTAGCAATTTTACTGTAGGGTCTATGCTTTCTCGTAGTGGTTTAGCCTTTAAGAGATTTTGTGTTTAGAAAATAATACCGTGCTATTTGTATGTGCATAATATTGGCAAGAGATGAGTTTAAATGAAGTATTGTGCTCAGTGAGATACAAAGTTTTGGATGCCAAACTCAAATTGTATCTTTTGCACACCAATGCTCAATGGAAACTCTTTTTGAATAAAAAAATGTATTCATATAGCTGACCGCAACTTGTTTGGAACTGAGGATACGCAGGACAGAAAAAATATTTCTGCGAAATTTTTATCATGTCTTTCAGGGAGGTATCTGTTCTAAGATTGATCTTGTGTTCTTCATTTTGCCTTGTATTTGCATTGCACTTGTGCACATGTGAAAAGAGATCTGGACTGCATATCTTTGCCTCACATGCTGTATATCCAGGGCTGGGGAACTCTCGACACCAGGCAAGTTTTTTTATTTAACTTAATAATCATTTCTAGTCTTACAAAAATTGAATCATTTCCGTTTTGTGTTACATGGATTATTTCCAACTCCATTTCATTTTAAGTTATATAGCCAGCAATATAATGTAGCAGTATGTGTTTTCTGTTGACAAAATGATAATGCAATTTCTGTTCTTAATGTTTACATTAAAATTTGCCGATCGCCACACTTGACAGGTGGTATTTAAGTGAACTTTATATGATTTGTTCATGGGTTAGCTCGATTCAGATTGTTGTTAGACATCTTTGCACAAATTTGTGGTGATGCCTGATTGTATGATGTAAAAAGCATACACATAGTGAAAGGTGACATCTCCACCATTGTAACAACATATTTTCGTCCTTTTATTTTCCCCTGAAATGTTTTCACTGGCTTGGAGAAATATTGCTATGAAAAATATACTAAATTTGTGTAAAAGCGTAAACATGACTAGTCTGGATAGAAGAATAGAGCTGAGAAGGCATCTCTAATCTCTTTAAGTGGCTATTTTTACTAGTAATAAAAACAAATCAATCCTGTAGTATATAGCTTCGAATGCACATTGTGAACAAGTTGGAGGTTACGAACTGCTAACTACTTTTCGGAGATCCTGTTCCTTTCTTCCATGTGGAATTTGGATATTTATTGTCAAAACTTTCTGACAATCAAAATTGCTTTGCAGTTTGAAGACTTGACCTGAATCATTTGTTGATCATGATTAGATAGATGCCTTATAAGAATGACTTCTTGGATGAAATAAACTTATGATGATTTGTAAATCTTTATCTAAAAGCTAGAGGAAGGGGGCATTGGCAATACTGGTAAAGTTGTTGCCATGTGACCAGGAGGTCACGGTTCGAGCCGTGAAAACAACCTCTTGTAGAAATGCAGGGTAAGACTGCGTATAATGGACCCTTGTGGCCCTTCCCCAGATCCTGAGCTTAGAGCACCGAGCTGGCCTATCTAAAAGCTAAATGAATGTCTTTTATTATTTCAAGTCAAAAGGTCCTACAATCAGAGCATCTTGTAAATTGTTATGTTTGCTGTCTGTTTCCTAAAAGGCATTCTTGTTTAACAGGAAATGCAAGGTTTTGGCAGCTATGCCTTGCATATGCATTGCTAAAAAAAAAAGGCCTCTGCTGCTGTGTATTATAAAGGTGGAAACTTTTTTTTTTCAGTCAGAACTGCCAAATAAATCCAAGAATGTTGGGCTTAGTTTGAGCCTTGGTACTGGTTAAATTTTAGCCACTTGAAGGTAAAATGTTTCCCCAATTGTGTTTTACTGATAAAGCAAGGAAAGAACTGTAAAATGTTTCCCAAATTGTCGATATGGTTATTTGCCCCGTATTTGTGAAATTCCTGATGGATTGTTCTATTGAAGTGGAAGCGTAGGCCCCCTGGGCTTTACTGTAGTGGTAAGAGCATAATGCTTGATGTGTGGATTAGGCACACATCATGCGTTTGAACCCTAACTCAGACAAAAAATGTAATAAAGGGTAGAGGGGTAGACCTATTATCCACCGAGTTTCAAACCGTGCTCCACTTGCCCTTGGGTATTTCTCGGTCATCAAAAATTTAAAAAGAAACAGAAAAATTCTTACTCGTTTGATCGTGGAATACCTTTCTTTTACCTCTTTTAGTCGTCAAGACAGATGTTGATCCATAACCTTGAATGCTTTCACCTTATCTTGTTATAGGCTTGGAGAAATATTACTGTGAAAGATACAAAAGACTTTGTATAGAGTGTAAACTTGACTTGTCAAAATAGAAGAAAAGAAGAGTTAAGTGGCTGTTTTTGGTAAGTAATTTGTAATATCACTCTGGTAATATATTGTTTAAAGCGCGAATATTGAAATACAATGAAGGTTACGACTCCTACAGAAGTTCGGTACCAAAAGGTGTGGCCTAGCGGTAGATGAAGTGTGTGATTTTTGTCCATCTACCTAAGTCTTGTTAGTAAAGTTACCTAGTACCAGAGCTGGTAGGAGATCGTTGGAATTCGCTGGAATAATTGAGATATGTGTAAACTGTCCGAACACCACCTTTGGGTTAAAAAAACTACTCTCGTAGGTCCTCTTCCTGTTCACTTTTACATTAAAGTTTCGGATATTTGTTGACATTTGATGCTTCCAAACAAATCAAAATCGCTATGCAGTTTTGGAAGATTTTGGCATTTTGATTAGATCACTTTCTAACCATAATTTTTTGTAGATAATCATGGTGTTCGAGCCAGCTTGCGCGCATCTCGACTAATTTCATGGACTTGCTATCTCCCACTAGCAACAACGTATGACTAATTCCATGGACCTGCCATCTCCCAGTAGCTACAGTGTATCAGGTAACTCTATCTGTCAAGGCTTAGATAGAGCGAAGAAATCACCTAGTGTTTTTGCCTTCCACTGGAATTTGAGCCTGAGACCTCATGATTCTTACCCGCTTCATTGACTACTAGGCCATACCACTTGCTAAGCAAGTTAGATGCCTTTTAAGATGGCTTATTGGTCATATGCAACTCATGAAAAATTTTATTGTGTGTCATACAACTGATACTAGTTGTATGAGGCAACCTTTTTGTCTCACAGTTTGTGGATCCAGATTTCTGTGGACCCAAAAATGTAAGATTGAGTTCCACAAATTTGTGAGACAAAAAGTAATCTCATACAACTAGTGTCAGTTGTATGAGACGCAAAATAAAACTTCTCGCAACACATAATGATTTACAAGTCTACATGAATGTCCTGTCCTTTTCAAGTCAAGAGGCCCACTAGATTTAGTACGTAAACCTGTAAAATTGAGATGATTTGCCAAAGATTTATTGCTGTCTGCATTCCTTAAAGGCCTTTCTGTTTGAACTGAAAAATTGAAGCTTTTGGTAGCTATTCTTTGGACATGGTTTGATGAGAGAAAAGGCCTCTGCTGCTTTTATATGAAAAAGAAAAGGTGGTACGTTTGTACAATCAGAACTGGCAAATAAATCCAAGAAATTTGCCTTTTTGATGCTAAAGCTCTAATGATGTGTATACTTCTTTTTATGTTTTTTTTTCACATTGCAATTAATGTGCCTTATTTTTAAATCTGAATAAATGGATGCCTCTGGTTTAGTTTCTTGATTAATACCTTTAAATATAAATGTATGTACTAGAGCTTTCTGTGGAAAAAGAAAACATTAAGTTTTTCCCTTATTGCAGGCATAGTAATTTTCCCTGCAATTCAGAAATACTGCTGGATTGTACCTATTTTTTTGGACTAGACATGTTGGATTGCATTAATTGAAGTGGAGACTTATAGGAAATTCCTTGGTACGAATTGTGAAATTTCGAAAAAAGGTGAGTTTTTCTTTTACACTATATTTGGATTGTTGTTCTCCGTTGTTTTATAATGTATTATGTTGTACTGTACTATATTGTATCGTTTTGATGAATACAACGTTTTGATAGACTGTATCATTTGTTGTTGTTAAATAATATTTTTATTGTTTGGTTTGACTGTACTGTATTGTACTTTTAAGTTTACTAAAATACCCTCAATTATTTTAAATAATATATACGTATAGAAAAAATAAATGTACCAACATACTAAAAAAATATTCATGAACGAGATTTCACTATCATAGAACCTGGTGATTTTCACAAACATAATAAAAGAATAAGTTATGAAGTAAATGGTACCTTGATCAATGATGATTCTTGAGAAGATGTAAAACCATGCGTTTATGTTTGCAAAAGATTGAGAAACTGTGGTTATACGATAAAGAGTATGGAAAATGGTCAAATATGCCCCTATACTATTGAAAAGGGTTTAATATTATCCTCCGTTATATTATCGGTCCAAATATATCCCTAATGTCATATTATCGATATAAATATATCCCTGATATCATAAAAGTGGTATAAACCTACCCTTCCCCCGTTAACTGCCTCCCTATGACAACATTTCATTGCCACCTCACCATTTTACTCCCATTTTCATTCTTTCCTCATAACCTTTCTTTCCAGTTCATTTGGAGAAAAATCGCAGATCACAGATATACAAACAAATTATATCAAAAGAAATGCTAACAACTAAAGATAATATGAAACAATGTGAACCGAGAAAATTTTAATTTTGCTATTCAAATCATGCTTATACGAACGAAAATAGTACTAAGCAAAGATACGAGCAAACTAGTTTAAGGTTTCAATATTGACCACGGTGAGAAAGAAAAACAACCTAGACACGAGAGTTAATTTTTTTTCTTTTTTGTTTCTTTCTCTTAAACCACATTTCTGGAAGGCTACCATTTTTTTTCTCTTTACGTTTTATGTTAAAATAAAAGTGCTACTAAATTTTTCCTTAATATGTCTTACAAATTCAGACAACACAACGAAATGCACAATAAAACGCAAAATTTTAAGGTCAAGTGAAGGTACGTACAACTCCAGGATCAGCCGGAGAAGCAACAAGAGGAAGTAGAGGCAGTGAATTCTTCTAAATAATGATAGAACTTCAAAGTAATTGAATTTGACAGCTCAAACAGGGAGAAATGGTAATTTAGCTATAAAATGTGTTCATAGGGAAGACAATTAACGGAGGAAGGGTAGGTTTGTACCGTTTTTATGATGTCGGGGATTTATTTGGACCCATAGTATGACGTTAGGGATATAATTGGACTAATAGTGTAACGGAGGGTAATATTAAATATTTTTCAATAGTATAAGGATATATTTGACCCTTTTCCGAGTATTTAGTTGCTGGTTTGTTTTAGTAGCAGCTAAACTAGATTTAACAAGTATTTTATCGCTAGGCAGAGGAAGTTTGATAACAAGAAGAAGAAAAGAGATGAAAAACTAACCTGTAAAAATTTTGTTGGAAAGAGGCGATACGTCGTTGACTAGTTACACGTAGTTTGGTAAATATAATATAAATAATAGGGTAAATGATAAAATTGAAATATAGAATAATAAGCGTGGATATAATTAAAAAGAAAAATACGGAACAATCTCACCATACCGATTTGGTTGTTTCATAAAATAGGGTTTTTCATTGTTCCGGAGCAATAGATTTAATAATACGATACAATCAGTTTTATATTAACAATCAAAACAAACATTATATCGGGGGTAACAATACAACTGGAAACAAACAACGCGTTAGTGAAAATGGTATTTGAAAATTAGAGTTCTTTTTTGGACATGAATATAATTTGAAGTTGTTTTTTTGAATTTTTGTGAGTCATTTGAGGTGAAAATTTTGAAAAGTAGTTTTTTTGGAGTTCTTCAAATTTTAAAAAATATTCAGAAATTCAACTTCAAATGAAATTAAAAGATTTCATGGTCAGATGCTAATTGCGCAAAAAGGGAATTTTTTTAATGGTCAAACGGGTCGTTAGACTTTGGTGATGGCCAAGTAATTTCGAAAGCAGTGGTGTGCTGTTCGAAAACTCGATAGATAATGGTTCCACTTATCTATTATTGTTTTACTTAAATACCAGGTTTCTTTGGTAAGCTTAGATTATTAGCCCGTTTGGTCAAGCTGCAAAAATCATCTTATTTTGGGAAGTGCTTTTTTTTTTTCTTAAAAAAGTATTTTTCTCAAAAGTACTTTTGGTGAGAATTAATTTGTGTTTGGTTAATTAGTTTGAAAAATACTTCTGAGTAGCAATTAGTGCTTGGCCAAGCTTTAAAAAACTGCTTCTGTTAAGAATAGAGTGAATGTCTATAATTCTATTTGGAGTGAATGTCTATCTTGTGGAGATTTTTACTTTGTGACTAAGTCATAATTTCTCCTATAAATAGAGGGGTTTTACCCCATTGTAAATCATCCCAAAATTCAATAAGAATTTCTTCTCTCTCTTTCTTTGCAATATTGCTCTTGTTCTTTTATTATTTCATAACACGTTATCAGCACGAGACTCTACCGTCTCAAGAAGCTCTTTTAGAAGATTAAGGTAATTTTTCTCCTCTTTTTAATTATGACTGACATTATGAAAAGAAAGTTCGTTGCCCTTGAAATTTCGGGCAAGAACTATATGACATGGGTGTTGGATGCCGAAATCCACTTAGATGCAATGGGTCTTGGAGACGCCATTAAAGACAGAAATAAAGCATCCACCCAAGACTGTGCTAATGCCTTGATTTTCTTGCGCCATCACCTTGATGAAGGGTTGAAAATTGAATATCTCACAGTCAAAGATCCACTTATTTTGTGGAATGGCTTAAAGGAAAGATATGACAACTTAAAGTTGGTCACTCTTCCACAAGCACGATATGATTGGGCTCATCTGAGGCTCCAAGACTTTAAGTCTGTTTCTGAATATAATTCTGCGATGTTCAGAATTACTTCTAAATTGAAACTCTGTGGAGATACTATCAGTGATTATGATATGCTTGAGAAAACGTTTACAACGTTTCATGCCTCCAATATGGTTCTGCAACAGCAGTACAGAGAGAAAGGTTTCAAGAAGTACTCTGAGTTGATTTCTCTTCTTCTTGTGGCTGAGCGAAACAATGACTTGCTCATGAGAAATCACGAAAATCGACCCACTGGGTCTACACCATTGCCTGAAGCGGATGAGGTATATTCCCATTATGCTAAGCGTGAAAAAGGCCGTGACTCTATTCGCAGTCGTGATCGTGATCATAGTCGTGGTCGTGACTCTATCCGTAATCGTGATCGTGATCATGGACGTAGCCGCGGCCATGGCCGTAGACAAGGAAGAAATTTTCCTGGTGTTAATCATCCCCCAAAGAGAAATAACCACCAAAAGTGAAAAGGGAAAGATGAGAAGCCAAAAGCAAATGGTTCAGAAATCGAATGCTATCGTTGTGGTGGAAAAGGGCATTGGGCAAAAATTTGCCGTGTACCAAGACATTTGGTTGATCTTTATCAAGCATCCCTAAAGAATAAAGGCCATGAAGCCAATTTTGTCTCTGACAATGATTTTGACATCACCCACTTGGATGTGGCAGACTTCTTTGAGCGCCCTGATGGAAAAATAGACCACTTGATCGGTGATGGATCCGTGGTTAAAGATGATTGAGTAGTTTAATTTTTATTTTTGCCTATTCATAATAGCTGGTGAATAAATATCATGTAATCACATGAATAGTACTCATTAGTATCAATTAGTATTACTTTATGAATTAGTGCTAGTTCATTCGATTAAATATAATTCTAGTATTTATTTTAAATAATGTTTCAATTTTCTTAATTTTCAAAGATTAATATTTTTTTAAAGTAACGTTATGACTTGCAAATAACCAAGTTAAGAGGTTATGTGAAGGCTACTTCAAATTTTTTTCCCCAAGAAAATTGAAAACTTTATTTTTTTTGCTTTTCGCAACTGACATGCTACGTTGCTAATTGTATGAAAAAATTATTTCAGCATCACATACAAAAGGCACATGTCCATATGAACAATTACAATTCCCTTTATTATGTCACAAACACCAATACGGATTTCCACTCAATCAAGTAATCATAATTCATTCCTAAAGCCGACTTGATTAAATCTGACACATTAATTGAACAAGTCAATGAGTATATTTTTTTATCCAATTCCGTCTGTATTTTTCTACTGTGCAAGACTATTAAGTCATTCAATGAAAAACATAATTAATTTTTTTATTACTATGTAATTGTTTGTATCATAAACAAAGTTTGTTAGAAATTGCATTATTTATTGAGTTATTGACTTCCCTTTGTCTCTTTTCCTTTATCTCTGAAAATACTAATGTTTATTCATATATTTCTTTTGTATGTCAAACTATGGGAAGCAAATATGGATATCCCTCAAAGCAAACTTGAATCAAATTTCAATTGTGAAAATATTTGTTTAGTTGATTCATGTACAACACATACTATACTCAAAGAGAAGAAATATTTCTCACATTTAAGTATGTGTAAGGCAGATGTTACTACAATTTCTGGTAGTAGTAAATTAATTGAAGGCTCTGGAAGAGCTACTATAACTCTGCCTAAAGGAACAATACTTATCATAGAGAATGCAATGTTCTCCTCCAAGTCCAAGAGGAACTTGTTGAGTTTTAAAGATATCCGCAGAAATGGATATCATATTGAGACAATAGATGAGAATAATCTTGAATATCTCATCATTACCAAAAATGCCTCTGGCCAGAAAAGGGCTATTGAGAAGTTCCTATCTTTGTCTTGTGGCATGTATTGGACAAGAATTAGTGCAATTGAGGCACATTCTATTGTAAACCAAAAGGTTACCGATTCCAATACTTTTGTACTTTGGCATGATCGATTGGGACACCCTGGATCAATTATGATGAGACGAATCATAGAAAACTCAAATGGGCATCCATTAAAGAATTTAAAGATTATTTTAAATGATGAATTTTCTTGCACTTCTTGTTATCAAGGCAAGTTAATTATTAGACCATCACCAACAAAGGTTGGAATTGAGTCCCTGCGTTTTTGGAACGTATACAAGGGGACATTTGTGGACCTATTCACCCACCTAGTGGGTCGTTCCGATATTTTATGGTCTTGATAGAGCATCTTCTAGATGGTCCCATGTGTGCCTATTATCATCTCGCAACCTCGCGTTTACAAAATTAATGGCACAAATAATTCGATTGCGGGCACAATTTCCCGATAATCCAATTAAGTCTATTAGACTTGATAATGCTGCTGAGTTTTCATCCCAAGCATTTAATGATTATTGCTTATCAATTGGCATAAAAGTGGAACATCCTGTAGCTCATGTTCACACTCAAAATGGTCTTGCAGAGTCTTTAATTAAACGTCCTGCAATTGATAGCAAGACCGTTATTCATGAAAACAAGGCTGCCCACTTCTGTTTGGGGTCACGCCATTTTGCATGCAGCAATGCTAGTTCGTCTCAGACCGACAAATTATCATAAATATTCCCCGTTGCAATTAGTTTTGGGTCATGAACCTAATATATCCCATTTAAGAACTTTTGGATGCGCGGTATATGTGCTTGTAGCACCGCCATATCGCACCAAAATGGGTCCGCAAAGAAGGTTAGGAATATATGTTGGGTTTGAATCGCCCTCCATTATTCGCTACCTCGAGCCATTAACGGGAGATTTGTTTACTGCACGATTTGCAGACTGTCGATTCGATGAGACACTTTTCCCAAAATTAGGGGGAGAAGTTGGTGAAACCAAACGGGAAATTTTGTGGAAAAATCCATCATTATCTCATCTTAATCCACGTGCCTCTATTTGTGAAAATGAGGTACAAAAGATTATTCATTTGCAGAGAATAGCAAATCAAATGCCCGATGCATTTACGGATATGAAAAGGATAACAAAATCACATATCCCTGCGGAGAATGTTCCAATCCGTATTGATGTCCCTATTGGACAATCTTCTAGTGTCATAGCTAATGAGTCAAAAGCACGCATGAAACGTGGCACACCATTAGGTTCCAAAGATCGAAATCCTAGAAAAAGGAAAATAAATGATCAAAATGACACTATGAAAGAATCTCATGAAGAAATCCACGACTTAATAAATTCTGAGATTCATGAGGAATCCACTGAGCCCGAGACTCGAGAAAATAAGGAACTATCAATAAATCCAATCGATATTGAGACAAATTTGAATCGTTTGGATATAGTGGTGGATTATGTCTTTGCATATAATGTTGCATCCAGCATTATGCAAGAAAATGAGGATCTTGAACCTCAATCTATTGGAGAATGTCGACAAAGACTTGATTGGCCAAAATGGCAAGAAGCAATCCAATCAGAGTTGAATTCACTTGAACACCTAATGGTGTTAAGCCTGTTGGCTATAAATGGGTCTTTGTACGCAAGAGAAATGAGAAAAATGAGGTACAAAGATATAAAGCACGCCATGTTGCACATGGATTTTCACAAAGGCCCGGTGTTGATTATGAAGAGACATATTCACCCGTTATGGATGATATAACATTCCGTTATCTCATTAGTTTTGCTGTCCATGAAAAACTTGACATGCATTTAATGGATGTGGTTATCGCCTACCTTTACGGCTCACTTGAAAATGAGATATACATGAAAATTCCCGAGGGCTTCAAAATGCCTAATAATTCAAAATACCGGGAAATGTTTTCAATCAAATTGCAAAGATCTTTGTATGGTCTAAAGCAATCAGGACGAATGTGGTATAATCGTCTTAGTGAGTATTTATTAAATGAAAGCTATATAAATGATGCCATTTGCCCATGTGTTTTCATAAAGAAAACAACACCGGAATTTGTTGTACTTGCCGTATATGTTGATGACATAAACCTTATTGGAACTCCTATAGAACTCCAAAAGGCAATTGATTATTTAAAGAAGGAGTTCGAGATGAAAGATCTCGGAAAGACAAAATTATGTCTTGGTTTGCAAATTGAACATTTGGCAATCGAAATTTTTGTTCATCAATCTACCTACATAGAAAAGGTACTTAAACGGTTTTACATGGATGGAGCACATCCATTAAGTACTCCGATGGTTGTTCGATCACTTGATGTGAACAAAGATCCATTCCGACCTCAAGAAGAGAATGAAGAGCTACTTGGTCCTGAAGTACCATATCTTAGTGCAATTGGTGCACTAATGTATCTTGCAAATACTACAAGGCCCGACATAACTTTTCCAGTTAATGTCTTAGCAAGATATAGCTCTACTCCCACAAGGAGACATTGGAATGGGATCAAAACATGTTATGTGTTTACCTGTGGAGGCACTGCCATATCTTGGCGATCGACTAAGCAATCAATTGTGGCTACTTCATCTAATCATGCTGAGATAATTGCTATTCATGAAGCAAGTCGAGAGTGCGTGTGGTTGAGGTCTATAATACATCTTATTCGAGATAAATGTGGTGTGAAATATGACAAGTTACCCACTATTTTATATGAAGATAATGCAACATGCATAGCTCAATTGAAGGGAGGAATCATAAAAGGAGATAGGACAAAGCACATTTCACCAAAGTTATTTTTCACACATGATCTTCAAAAGAATGGTGATATTAATGTGCAATGGATTCGTTCAAGTGATAATATGGCTGATGTATTCACAAAATCTCTACCAACGTCAACCTTCAAGAAGCTAGTGTACAAGATCGGGATGCGAAGGCTTAAGGATGTGAATTGATGCTCTCATCGGGGGGAGTTAATGCGCGTTGCACTCTTTTTCCCTTACAAGGTTTTGTCCCACTGAGTTTTCCTTGCGAGGTGAGGCAACCAAAAGGCGTATTATTAGATATGTGTACTCTTTTTTCTTTTCTAGATTTTTTCCCATTGGGTTTTATTTTAGTTAAGGTTTTAATGAGGCACATTACTTATTGAATAGACATTCAAGGGGGAGTGTTAAGAATAGAATTCTATTTGGAGTGAATGTCTATAATTATATTTGGAGGAATGTCTATCTTGTGGAGAGTTTTACTTTGTGACTAAGTCATAATTTCTCCTATAAATAGAGGGTCTTACCCCATTGTAAATCATCCCAAAATTCAATAAGAATTTCCTCTCTCTCTTTCTCTGCAATATTGCTCTTGTTCTTTTATTATTTCATAACAGCTTCTAAGTATATTTTTCTCAAAAGTGCTTTTGGAGAGAAGCTACTTTTTTCTGCTTCTTCAAAACTACTTCTGCTTCTCCTCAAAAACATTTTTTTCCCTCCAAAAGCTTGGCTAAACACCTCAATTTTTGGCCAAAAGTGCTTTTGGCAAAAAAAAAAAAAGAAGGTACTTTTGACCAAAAATAAGCTTGACCAAATAGGCTATATATCGCGTTTATTTTCTTTGACAACAAAATACTTTTCGTCCCGTTTATTTTAGTTGACACTAGGGGTTTATAAATATGATTATTAAAGAATTTTAGAGGCTTACCAAGAATTGACGTACAATCTTTTGGAATGGATTATGGGTGTATATAGGTCGGGTTGGTTCGGATTTTGCAATTACCAAACCAAATCAATTGTGTCGAGTTATTAAATCTAAAGACCAAACCAAATCAATAAAATTTGGGGTTTTTCACTCTAAGGTTTTCAGATTATTCGGGTTTTTTGTTTGTTCTTTTCCAGTAAAATCTTTGTAACACAAAATAAATAACTTGTGCTCAAAATATTTCCTTAATCATAGTAAAATACAACTATATACGGTATTTTCCAAGAAAATAATACAAAATATGAGATGTGTTATGACATTATCCCAAAATATTCAATTAATGACAATAAAATTATGTAATATAAATATTGCTAATTAAATGCCTTGGTAAAAAACATCACAATAAGTATATTTATATATTAAATATAACTAAAATTTTTATATCTGTAAGTCAGATTGGTTTGGTTTCGATTCAACTTTTTTTGGTTAAACCAAACCAAACCAATTATGATCGGGGTTTTTTTCCAACATCAAACCAAATCAAATTAAAACATAGTAGGGTTTTTTTTCTTGATTTGACTCGAATAATCGGTTGGTGCGATTTATCATTTTCTTTTGTACACCCCTAGAATGGATATTAATTTAGCTAGGGACAAAACATTTTAGTAGCAAAGGATTTACATTTGGACAAATTTGGGTTTTAAAAATTAGTTATTGTTGTTCCACTTACATAAGGTTCTATATTTGTTTCAAGCTTTGTTTTTAGTTTGATTAGAAATTTTGTTCGTCAATATCGAGATACCTGTGAACTTTAAGTTCTATTTTTGAATATTCCTTTATTTAATATAAAGATGAATTATTTAATATTGAAAATGTCTGAATTATTTAATATTGAAAATGTCAAGTGTGACTTTAGGCAACCTTTTTCTTATTTTGAACATCCCTTATTTACCTTAAAGACAAATTATTTAGCATTGTAAAGAAACCCGGGAAGTGTACGATTAGCTACTAATAATACATGTATTTATTTTTAAGTCACTGTTTAAAATGTCTTTAGTCTTTAACCACTACTTTAATAAACTTTAACTGCCAGGATGAAAATACCCCTCTGCTCATGTCCTTAACTTTTGAACTTAACTTTAGGACTACATGTCCTTAACTTTTGAACTTGTAACTGTAAGTTCAGGATTTCAGGACTACATCTCCTTAACGTTGAACTTCGAACTCTAACTTCAGGACTTCAAGACTACATGTCCTTAACTTTTGAACTTGTAACAGTAAGTTCAGGACCATGTATGCTTAACTTTTGAGTTTGTTAGTCTAAGTGCAGGACCTATTGTCCTTAACTTTTGGGCTTCTTAGCCTTAGTTCAGGACATAGTTTCCTTAACTTTTGAGCTTGTTAGAGCCCGTTTGGATGGGCTTATTTCAAGTGACTTTTAAGCCAAAATACCTATTGTCCTTAACTTTTAAACTTGTAACTGTAAGTTCATGACTTATTGTCCTTAACTTTTGAGTTTGTTAGTCTAAGTTCAGGACCAAGTGTCCTTAACTTTTGAACTTGAAATTCGAAGTTCATGACAAAATGTCCTTAACTTTTAAACTTCTAGCTCTAAGTTCAGGAACAAGTACCTACCACAATCATGACTCTTTATGTCTTCTGCTATGCATTTTGTGTAATCCGATAACATCTCGAATTGTACTGACTATATTTGCCTCGCCAAAAACATCAAGATCACAATTATCAAAATCATTATTAACAGCAAAAAGAAAAATATCTGGCCACTTTCAGAACTCATTAAAAATGCTTCTAGAATCATTTAGGTGAAATTTAAAGAAAAAAAGAATGATATAAGCAGGAACTGAAATACATGAGTAATTTCAACAAGAGAAGAAATATTGTTAAGAAAGACCATCCAAGTTTTTTAAGTATTTGAAGTTCGGGCATTGATGAGTAGCAGATTCAAAATATCTTATTAGATCAAATTAGTTCCAGTATTTGCAGAAGACTGGATAGAGACTTTTATGTCAAACCCGGACTTGATAGATGGTTTGGGAAGGAAAAGAGATAGAAGAAAGGATAACACAGTCTTTTCATATTAATTTTAATAGACTAGTAGTTATTATTGCTAAGCATTAAAAATGCTGGATAAAAAATAAATACTACCTTAAATAGTGGCTACCCCACGTCATTTCTACCGAAGAAACGAGGTTGAACAAGAAGTATGTAAAAATGCATATGTTTTATATAGTCGATTAATTTAATTTGAAATTATTTTAGTTATCTATATTCTAAAGTATTTTTTATCTTATTTGATAGAATAAGCATTAAACTGATACCTTCATATATATTTTTTTTAAAAAAGAAAAAAAAATTGCGAGTCATTTCTTGTGTTGTATCGACTTAGACATTTCGTGTTATCATCAGTTTAGTGTTTGAAAATGAAAAAAGTTTTTTGTTTGTGGCACGAGGAAATATTTGTAATAAAGTGATGAAGTGATAGGAGTTGGCCTCACCAAGATGTATTTGTCACATTCCATCCAGTGATTAAAAATGTCATGACTAAAATTTGAACTTGTGATTTTAAGTAATTTTTGGATGAAAAATATTTAAATCAAAATTTTGAACTTCTGTTGCTACTTCCCTCAATTTTCCTCTATGATTTTGAATCTTTTTGCCACTCTACTAAAATATTCCTTTGGTACAGTAAAATCAAAGATTAACATATTAATCACAATTAGAGGAATGAAAACATTCAAAAAATCTTTTGAGAATATTACATAGAATTAAGATTTCATTTTCATATGAAAGTAATGGCTATAGGCAAGATCAACAAAAATGTAGACAATGCAGTAGTGCAACGACGGAGGTAGGATCTCCAAGAAGGCGACCGATAATCTAGCGGCTGTGAGTATGATTTGTAGTTGAACATTTTTCATAATCTTCTTTGCTCAGTGGCTTATGTTGCATATCCTAGGTGTGAAAATATACAGAATTCCATATACATTAATTGTCTTTATGTTTGAAACCAAAAATATATTCTTCGAAGATGTCCAATATTGAGCTTTAGTAGATTGTTTGGCAAGCTTCTCCAAACCAAACGTACTTTATTTTAAAAAATAAGTGTTTTATTTTTAAAGTTGAAGTGTTTGGTCAAACTTTTACAAGAAAAAAAAAAGTAGTTTTGAGTAGAAGTAGAAGCCGCAGAAAAAAATAGCGTCTCCCAAAAGCACTTTTTTGATAAGTACGTTTGAGAAAAATACACATAAAAATACTTTTTAAAAGATTGGTCAAACACTAATTGATTCTCAAAATTACGTTTCAAATTAATTAACCAAATACAAACTATTTCTCACCAAATATATAACCTACTGTTAAGTGATGGTAAATAGGCATTCGGCCAATATATTGCCTACTGATTAACGAGTATCATAAGTTTCTAATTATTAGATTACTAGGCGATTCAAAATATAAAGAACTAAACATACAAAAAAGATTCATACATATACTATGTATACATTTTTTTTTATTTAATTACCCATTGTAATCGACGAAAAATGTCAAAATTAATTTCCCTTGTACAAACATGAATCCACCACTAAATAGCATGCAATCACCAAGGCTTCAATATATATCCCTTTTTCTTCTTTTCATAACTAGAGTAATCGAGGAATCAAATTGAAAAACGACTATTATGCGAATCATACATTAGTAAAATATTATATTTGATTCCATATATTAGTCGTTTTGGCAAATATATGTAATTCTTTTTTTTTTTGGTTTCGACGTAGTGTTTGGTATCCGTATTGGGATCCGACTAAATCTAGATTCGTGCTGGAAGTTGGTCATACATTGAAAGGTAAAACGCTCCCTAACAAAGGTGATCCACACCCAAGACTCGAATTCGAGATCTCTGATTAAGGATGAATGAGTACTTATGACTCTACTACAAGTCCACAACTCTTAATTATCAGTAAATATATACTAAAATTGAGTTAGAGAATTTAGGCATGCATATATACCTAAAGTATCACCAGACTTGAAGTTTTGTGTAGCAGCCCAATGTTTGTAATCAGCTTCTCCACCTGATGGAACTGTCCATCCAAGACTTCCTCCTACATCATAGGTTGATTGTGAATGATGCTGCATCAATCCCCCCTTTGCTAAAGGATAATCACCATTGTCAAGGAGTAACTGTTAAGAGTAAAAAAAAAAAATTATGAATTTTTATTTATTTTAAATAAATACCTTTTAAAAAATTATATTTTATAGTTACCTTTTGTTTTTTATAATCAAATATCTATTTATGATCACCTCCTATCCTTAAGCCATAAAATACGATTTGTATTATTTTTCTCTCTTATTCTTTCAGATTTTTCTCCACCCTTATCTCTCTCAACCAACGCCACAAATCACCGTACCTCCGCTTTTCTTCTGACGCAAAACCTCTGACTTTCTAATTTTTCTTCTTTCTAATATTTATATTTTGAGTTTTTTTTGTCTTTGAACTTCTCTTTCCAATTCAGACAATACCAAATTGAGATCACAAGATTAAAGAAGTAATCAAGGATGGGGAAAAGAAAAGAACACCTCTAAATTATGGAGACAGAAAAAGGGAGAGAAAAAACGTGGATGATTTTATTGAATTCCAGAAAAGATAGAAGCCAAAAAAAAATTCTTGAAATCGGAGGTTCGATGCTTTTGGATTATTGCATTTAATTTTGGAATTTTTACCTCCTATGAGTTATTCTTAAGTCAAAAATCATGTACGGCCACCTAAACTTATCCCAATTTTCCTCTTGGACACCATATTAAAGGTATGTTCCGATTGAACACTTCATGTAACACAGATTTGTTTCAAATAAACACTTTTTTTCTTTCTATGCTAGAGGTTCACCGCGTGTAACCAAACGCCGCTGACGTGTATTAACAACCAATCAAAATGTAAAAGTTGCATTATTTTTTCCACGGTCGCATTATAATTAAAATATACTAGTATACGTACCCGCGCGATGCGTGGATCGATTAAAATAAAAAAGCAAACGTGCAACTAATGCTATAAGAATAGTACTTGTTTGCAAGAAATACTTTACAGATTGTAAAAGCAAAAAATGTGGTTAAATGACAAATAATATAAGATTGCAATTTGCAATCCACTCTAGAACATAAAATTTACATCACCTTCGTCTATTTGAAATACTAAAACACGAAGCAAATGAACTTCTTTAATGAAATTCAACACTCATTGCTACAACCATAATATTTGAAATTAGAAATGTATAATTAAAACCTGCATGATAAAATTCCTATCTTAATAAGCAATTCTTCTTGATTGAGAAAAAGGAAAATCAAAAGAAAAAAGTAAACATAAACTATGAGGAGGAAGTTATATTCTTAATCTTATATTCTATTTCAACTATCATTCTCTATGATTTATTTATTTTCTCTCCAAGAAGATACAACACACCTTCTTTCCTTGGTGAGGTGGAAAAGAGTGGGAATGAAAATATTATGAAAAATGAAAAAACATACTCATGAAACTATCATTTTCTAAAATAATAGAATAATATGACATTTACTTGATATTTTGTAAAATAATTAAAATCTCAATTCTCTAAATACTTGTGTATAACAGAACACAGCTTAAAGTTGTGTATTATGCATGATAATCATAGTCCTATTTCTCGTTATATTTCATATAATTGAGTAAAATAAAATAGACTAACACAATGTAAAATGTGAGATAACTTGGTGGGAAAAGTTTGGGTAAAGAAAGTTAACATAAACTTGAACAAAGAGTCAAAAAGATCATGACTAAACTTAGAAAGTAAAAAGGTAGAAATCGGACTATGACATACCTAATGTTCAAAATAAAGAACACTCCCCTGAGATAGGGTACAATACAGAGTGAAAGATGAAAGTCTAAGGGAAAAAGAATGCATATGGCAATATTTGCAACCAAGATTTACAACAAATTCACCTGAAAATGAAAGAAGTTGTTACTAAAGAAAATGAACTATAACTTTTATGAGAGTTTCAAGCAAATTGATTTACCATCTACAACCTCTGATAATTCTTTTATGAAGATGCTATATAAAAAATCTTGTTATAGGTAAGTTTTCTAAAGAAAAAAGTACAAGCGGAATACTTTTCCGTGAGACTTATACTTTGATTGTGGATGAATGAAAGGAAAAGTAGAAAAAAAAAAGGAAAATAGAAAATAATTTTACGTTTGAAACTTATCGAAGGCAAAATCTTGGTATTTAAATGATGGGTAGACAATAATTTTGCTTCAAAAAGTTAGTTAGTATAAGTATGTCTAATGGTTGCTATAAATATTTTGTACTGCTTCTACAGATCACAGAAGAAAAAAATATAGAAAAATCAAAAAAGGGAAAAAGAGCAACCATTTTTTGTACTATTTTACTTACTAATAGTAACGATGAAAGCCTAAATAATAAAGAGATTCACAAAGAACACCTAAAAATAACATAAGTTCAGAATAAAAAGGAATTATTTTAGTACCTATCCAGATCAAGGATTTGACTATGCACAAGTATTTTCGAAGTAACTACAATAAAATGCCACGCTTGATTGTAGTAAAGTGATTATGCAAACCAAAATATCCTTGTATATATTTCTAAGAAGATAAAGAGAAGGAGAAAGAACGATGCAACTTTGCTTTAAAAAGTTAATTAGGAGAATTATATCTTATGGCTACCACAAATATTTTTGTATTGCTTATACATATCATAAGAAAAAAGAAAGAAAATGAAGAGAAATATATAGGAGCAAGCCTCTAACAACGTATTTAGAATATTTAATATTTTATCTCTTTTATATTGGAGATATATAATTGTCTATTTTTGTTATTCGGCTAATATTTATAGAGTTAATGTATAGTATTTTCTTACGAAAACAAATGAGCCAGCTTATAACTCCATTAACTTTGAGCGTAGAATCTTTTTTCTTAACCTACTATTTGGTTTATGACTTTAATCCATACAATTTAATTAATAATAACTTCCGAGTAATGCAACATCATCGATAGTGCAAGAAAAATATTTAAACTATTTAAAAAAATATATTTATATAATCATACCCATTGAATAACCAAATTAATTTCATGTTTAATAATACAAAGACTTATGAAATTAATGGAATTAGCCAAGACATGAAATTAACTTTTTGTTTCTAAACATCAAAGATCAACTACACAACATATTAATTTAATTAGAAAATCACACCTACAAGAATGCATTATATTTTATAAAAGTTAAACATCAGACTAAAAATCTTCATATTCGAAGTTACGTAGATATTTTCATATTTAAAAGTAATGCTAAGACAGTAACTGATATCTCAACAAACAAATTCAGAATCAAACTAAAATCTTCCACAAATTATTATGCACATAAAATAACTAAGCAAGAAATGAATAAAAACCTTGAGGAGCTTTTCAATATACTTTGAGAAAAATCTCATAATTACTTCAGAGTAGCGAAAATTATAGCCGCGAACTGGATCCCCAAACTCAAACTGAAACTTATCTCTCCTATAATTCTTTTTAAACTCTCAAAAATCTTTTCTATTTTTTTCTTTTCTTACCTTCCTTTTAATTTTTGTTTTCCTCTCCTCATTGTTTCGTTCTTTTTGTTCCCCTTTTTCCTATTCTTATTTGTTTCTCCTTTTCTCCTTTTTTACTTTCCTTCTCTTCTTTCTGATCTCTTTTTTTTGTTGTCCTCTCTTCTTTTCTTTTTATAAGTAATAAGTAATGATATTTGTTGTCTTTTTTTGTTCCCCTCATTTGGAGTGGGGGAACGTGGGCTTTGGAGTAGGGAACATGGATTTTGGAGTTGGGGGTTAGGGATTGTGGACGTGAGAAATGGGGAGTTTTTTAACAAAAACTTAACCTATATTTAACATATTTTAACTTCATGTAACACAGATTTGTTTCAAATAAACACTTTTTTTCTTTCTATGCTAGAGGTTCACCGCGTGTAACCAAACGCCGCTGACGTGTATTAACAACCAATCAAAATGTAAAAGTTGCATTATTTTTTCCACGGTCGCATTATAATTAAAATATATTAGATAAAACAAGGCTAAAAAAATCCCTAGCATATTTATCCTTAACGTCCGTATATCTGTAATTCCACTTAACACCCATTTTCTTCTTCTCTCTCTAACAAATTGGAAGGAGAATCGAAGGACAAAAATTAAAGAAACGTTTGGTGATTCCTGAATTCTTATGAAGAATATACTTACTGTAAGTATCAATTTTTCTTGTTGATGAAAAATAATGATCAAATGTGTCTGAAAAGGTAGGGTTTTTACCTTCATGATTTGGGGATTAGGGTTTGAGAATATTCCGTTAATTTCCTACATCCCTTTTTCGGTTTCATGAAAATATGTTTAATTTCAAACCACGTTCTGTCACTATCTCTAATCTCTCTTTTTAATTTTATCCAGCTTTGATTCAAATGTCGGAGGAGATTATATTCACAAAAATGTACCATGGGGGCAACTTTTTCGTGATTCCTATCCCCACTTATGTTGGTGAGAGTGAACTCGCAGGTATGTATATGGACAAGGACCACTTTTTTTATTATAGAGCTGGAATTTTATACTAAAGAAATAGGGTATGCGGCTGTCGAGGGCTTTTATTATCAGAATAGTCAAACAAAATAATTTCACTTGGTGGAGTCGGACCTATACCTATTAGACTTAATAAAATACTTAAAGCATAGATACACATTTGAAATATAGGTTAGACAATGCTTTACCTTTAGATGGGAGGGACCTACTGACTACCTAACTTGAGAGAATGAAACTTTGTTATTAAATAACAGAGATGGTGAGTCATTTAACCTACAAGAAATTGTTGTAGAAGAGGCAGTTTAAAGTTTGGGAGGTAATTGCACTGGTGTGTTAGATGTAGAAAGTCATTTTTCAGAGGTGGAGAGTAGTAATTCAGATCTGGAAGATATACCTGAAGAGGATGACTCAGATGTAGATGAGGAGTTGAGAACTCATAGACACGACAAAAGAAATAAAAAACAGAAGCAAAAAGCTCATGTTATAGAAGAGATACCTCTTGGAGAGGCTGGTGGTATAGATAGAGGGTTTGGGGATATTGGGGTAGACAAGGCTAACAAATATGCTGAAAAATTGGGGGAAGATGACGAGTATATTAGTAGCTCTGAATGTTGGAGTGATGATAGCAGGGAAGAGCTAGATGCAGAAGCTGTTAGAGGAGTAGGTCTATTCTCTAGGAGAAGAAGTAAAAAAGTAAGATATGATGAAGCTTGTGAGGTGGTTGTATTTGAGCTTAGTATGGTATTTGAGAATGTAACACAGATTAGATAGGTTGTGGCAGATTATGGTGTTGAGTATAGGAGGCAAATTAAATTAAGACCTAATGAGCCTCATGGGTTAAGGGTTAAGTGTAAAACAAGTACATGTAAATGGTTGTTGGTTGCTTCTTTGGATAGAGACTCTGGTGATTTTAGAGTTATTAACTATCATCATGTACATAAATACATTCCTACTAACAAAAATAAGCTTTGCACTTCTAACCTTATTGTCATAAATTCAAGGATATGATAGTTTCTCAGCCATATATAAGGCTTTGGAAAATTCAAGAGCTGGTTAGAGACAAGTTGGGTATTTATGTTGGTAGGACTGTGTGTTAGAGAGCAAAACATAAAGTTTTGAAGGAAAACATGGGTGATTGGAAGCTGGAATTCTCAAGGTTATGTAATTATGCAGACATCATCAAGCAAACTAATCAATGGAGCTCATGCTGGGTTAAAATTGATAGAGAGACTGATCCTAGAAGAATTTGTTTGTATATTTCTATGTATGCTTTGAAGCCTTCAAGAAAGGATGGTTAGATGTGTGTAGAAAAATCATAGGATTTGATGGTTGTTTTCTTAAGGAAGCTTGTGGAGGTCAACTTCTTGCTGTTGTTGGAAGGAATGGAAACAATCAAATATTTTCTATTGCTTGGGCAGTAGTGGATCAAGAAACAAAACATATCTGGAGTTAGTTCTTAGGATATTTGATTGATGACTTAAATTTGGGTACTGGTGAAGGTTTGACTGTAATGTCAGATACGCAAAAGGCAACTTTCTGAACTTTCTATTATTCTTTTGTTTCTTCTCTTCTAAACTTTCTGATTCTCTTTTGATTATATTCATATGAATTTTCTGTTCTTCTTTTGATTATATTCTTTTGAACTTTTTAATCTTTCAAGTACTTTATTTTGTACGGACTTGTTCCTTCCATAATGGACTTATTGTCAAATGTAGAGAAAAGAATGTGTGATAGGCATATCTGGAATAATTGGCATATCAAATAGATAGGAGAAGCTGGAAGAAAGCATCTCTTGAGATGTTCAAAAGCTAGCTTTGAATTCAAATTTAAAGAGGAGCTGGAAGCATTGAGTAAATTAGGTAAGAAGGAAATATGTAAGGATTTGTTGCATTATCCAAAGGAAACATGGTGCATGGCCTATTTTAAAGTTCATACCAAATGTGATATTATTGAGAACAACATGATTTAGAGCCTATTTGGATTAGCTGGAAAAAATTAGCTTTTAAGCACTTTGCTTAAAAGCAGCTTTTAAGTGCTGAAACTTATTTTATAAATAAGCAGTTATCTGGTTGGATAAAAGTGCTGAAACTTAAAAAAGTTGTTGAAGTGTTTGGTAAACAAAGTGCTGGTATGAACTTTTTTCTGTTAAAAAGACAAAAATATCCTTAAAGCTGTTAACATTATAAAAAGAGTTTATTACTATAATATATTTGATTCATAAGTAATGCCAACAAAAAATAATTCATATTTTTGTTTAAATAATAAAATTAAATAAAAGTTAGGACATTATATGCAAATTTCAAGAGAACAAAACAAAATTGCAAACACTTAATTGAAATGTAAAATAATTAACATCGGTGTTTCAAAAGATCCATACAACTACAAGTATCAAGCTTCACAAATTTCATTAGCAATCAAATCTCGAAGACCCATCCAAACAAGATCACTTTGCTCTTCCACATTTTCGGCATTTATATTGTTATTAGCTCTCAAAGATGTACCAACATCAGGATCAACAGATGGAACATATCTCTCATTCTCAGCTGTTCGGAATGCATCATCCATATTGCATTTCTTTCTAATATAGTTATGAATGGCCATAGTAGCAAGTACGATATCTCTTTGAGTGTCAATGTGATAGAAAGGCATGTCTCGCAAAATTGACCATCTTGCTTTCCAAACTCCAAATGTTCGCTCAACAATATTTCTACAAGAAGAATGCAAATAGTTAAATTTTTCAATTCGCCCTCTTGGTTCTCGCAATTGTCTTGTTGCACCGCGACGGAATTGTGCTAGGTGATATCTCACATTATCTCCTTTGTATGGAGCCATATATCCCTTCATGTGGGGATATCCTGCATCAACTAGATAATACTTATTTCTAATTGGACGTGGAAAGTTAAGTTCTGGTCTACGAAGGGCCTCACCAAATATACGACTATCGTGAGCTGCTCCTTCCCACCCAGCCCAGGCAAATGTAAAACACATATTAAAATCTACGACAGCAAGAATATTTTGAGTCGGATAACCTTTACGTTCAATATACGGTATCTCTTGACCTTGCGGTAATCTTGCTTTAACATGTGTGCCATCAAGTGCTCCAATACAATCCTATAAATTTAACTTAAGTTAGTAATACTTATAGAAGTTAAGTTATAAATTTAATAAAAATAATTATGTAAAAATATTTCTTACTCTAAAGAAAGGGAGATATCGACCATTACATGGCTTGTGAGCTCCTGCACCATCATTATAATTTTGATGTGGTCTAATTATATCTCTTGCAAGCTTACAAATCACATTTAAAACACGATGAAATTGTCTATGAATTGTTTCTCCCGAATGTTGAAAGATTTCCTGTATCAATCGATTTCCAGCTCCGTGTGCACAAGTCATCAAGAACATGCCTAACATCTCGTGTATAGACATTCCACGTGTGGTTTTAAGCCCATACTTTTCAGTTAAGTCATTCGATAAATCAACAAACACCGACTTCCTCAATCGAAAATTTTCATAACAATGAGTCTCGTTTCCTCTTAATATCTCTTGAATAAATACATTTCCAGAGTGACAAGATGTACGACAAGGTTCCTTGCATAAGTATTTTTGGTAATACATCAATATCAATTTACCTGCTATTTGACATAAAGCAGTTCATTCCTTCTCATCTTGCTCCCTTTGTATTTCCTCCAATTCTTCTTCATCTTCATCGTCTGACGAATAACTTGGATAAGGATCTATTATGTCAGTAGAGTTTGAACTCTCCATTTAACTGAAGATAAAAACATAAGTAAATAAGAGTTAACTGAAAAAGAGAAAATTCATTACAATGGTCAATAAAACAAGGCAGATAACTTTCTACTACAGATAAATTCATACATAATTGCTATAAAGCAATCCAAAAGGACCATGACTATCCGTAACTAATAACATTGGCTTTAATATCAACTGAAGTGCCATGAAGCTCACACTCAACACATTAATGACCTGGAGTAATAACAGAAAGTTTATTTAACATAAGGGACGTTCAAATACATAGAAAACATTGTATAAGACAAGTTACAATACAACATTCAATTAGTAATATTGACTTAACAATAAAATACAATAAAGGGGATTAAAAGAACTGAAAACGACCGGAGGAAATTAAAACAGCGATGCATTATTCATTTTTGTTAAGGTATAACTGGTAGTTAAACTCCAACCAACACTTGCGAGCTTCATCAGTAGGCATCCCCAAAAATATCTGTCGATTATTTTTCTTGCGAAACATATTCATAGTAAAACTGTAAATTTCACTCCCAGCTAGAATATTATGAATTTGTCCCAACGTGCCAATACACTTCTCGATGGATGTCTCATCAACTGCAGGAGATGTAGCTGTGCTTTTGCTAGACATAAACTCTATGAGAGAGTGTATATCCTCTTTTATTAATGTTGCAGCTATTTTTTTCTTACTCTTTCTTACTTGACTACTAGTGCTAACACCTTCAGTTGATTTTTGTCTCTTTAGTGATGGCTCTGGAAATGTAACAGAATTTATATTCTGTAGATCATCACTTTCATCACTCATTTCATCATTAAGATAAGTGAAATGATTTTTGTCACAATCATCAATAACATTTATCCCCTCTCCATCTAGATTAAGTTCAATGCCGGACGATTGTTCTTGATTTGCTGCACGTGCTCTTTCTCCTGTGTCAACAACATCAGCAAACAATGCATCGTAGCGAAACTATATGAGCGAAAGATCTTTGTTCCTAAATTTCTTATATTTTGCATTCTCCTACAAGAAGAGAAAAAATAACTACTTTAATCAAACTGATATATTTAATTAATAATGACAAAAATAAGAATTACACATATAATAATGTGATAAATGTACCTTAATTTTTCGCTCCCACCAATCATCATCTGCCATAATAGTATTTTTCGTGGCATCCCATCCTAAACCTGTCTCCCCTCTCATCAACTGCTTAAAAAGTGTCCATTCGCCTTTCATGTAATCCCAATGATTTTTCATTTTTTTTATCATAATCTTTCCCCGTCTTCTTACAGAACTCGTCAACAATACTTTTCCAACCATCTTTATTCAAGTAAGTGTTTGGTCTATTTCCTTTTCTAACCTCTTGCTCACACAACTCAAGAAATATAATATGTGTATCATCGTCCCACTTAGCATTGTCTGGCATAATTGAATGTAAATAATCTGAAGAAAGTAGAACAACCAAGAAGCTAAGACTGAAGTTGCATAAAGAGAGTAATAATATATGGGCACTAGATTGTTCCGATTCTAAGTGTAACATCTAATTAAATTTACTTGTGAGATTGGCTTACAAAATTTTTAAATTCATTATCATTTTTAGAAAGTACAAGCACAAGAAGAAAGCATTACAAATGACTAAAGTTAGGAGCAGGAAAGCAACGGTTGAACCTACACTAGAAATAGAATATAGACCCTAATTTATGCCACCCTAATTTATGCCATTTGAACAATCTGCCTCACAAGTTCACATTCATGTTTCTTTTACTGCAGTTAGATATTCTTGGTGTTGCTTTATTCAATTCTTTTTATAGGCTTATGGTAGCAATGTGAGTAGTAGAACTCTTTCATATTGGGTTAAAGCAACATTATTGCAGCTTACCCAATTGATAGTATTATAAGAATTTCAATCTGCTGAGTTAATATTTTGCACTGTAACATTCATTCCATCTTCCAACAAACACCAAATAAGCAAAATAAACTTTTTATAAAGTTCAGCAGAACTGGAAACAAATAAAAAATACAATAGGAAGATAACTTACTGGTTGAAGAGGCTTTCAAATTGTAGCTGAAGTTGGGGAGAGTTGTGAAGAAGATGAAGAAGAAAGCAGAGGCGCTGCTGATAGAGAAAAGACTGAGAGGTTTTTAGGTTTTCTAGTGGGGGTAATTTCGGAAATAAGTAATATTATAAGGAATAAGAAAGTAATATACTTGGTCAAACCAAAATGGCTTTTAAGCCAATTTAAAAAAAGTTGGGTTTCCCAACTTGTTAAGTTTGACTTTTTTTAAGAAGATTTTAACTTTTTTTAAGCCCTTTTTGTAGTTGCCAAACACTTCTAGAAGTTAAAAAGTGCTTAAAAGCTGGTTTGACCAGCTTTTAAGCCCATCCAAACAGGCTTTTAGACTTTCAATTCTTGGATTTTAGCTGCTAGGCATAAGTCTATTATCACCATGTTTGAGGAAATTAGGCATAAACTAATGAACAAACATGTGGATATGATCAATTTTGATAAAACATGGATTACATATATTTCTCCTATGGCAAGAACAATGCTAGTGGAAAATAAAGAATACTCTAAGAAGTTTAAAGTTATGTGGAAAGCACAAGTTGGTTTTGACTCTCTAGACAATAGATATAGGTGTAGGGTTCATTTGGGAAACAAGACTTGTGATTGTAGGCTATAGCAGTTAAGAGGTATTCCTTGCCCCCATGCAGTTTGTGCTTATTATAAATTAAACTTAGATCCTGATGAGTATGTAGAGCATTGGTATAGGAATGATACATTTTTGAAGGCCTGCAGTTACTATATTCAACATATTCCCAATCTAAAGATGTGGCCAGAAAGCTCAAATCCATCAATAAAGCCTCCTCTGCCAAAGTCAATGCCAGTCAGACCTAAAAAGTGTAGAAGAAAGGTCAACCTAGCCAACCACACCAATCAAGCTAACCAAGCCAGACCTAAAAAGAGATGAACCAAAAAAGAAGTATGGAAAGATATCAAAGAAGGGTGTCAAAATGCCTTGTTCAAAATGCAAACAGACTGGCCACAACAGAAAAGTGTGTCAAATAAGAGTAAGTTTATACATTTTATCTACATAATTTTTCTCTCTGTTCTTTTTCCATGTCTTACATATTTATACATTTTATCTACATATGTTCTATTGTGTGTTGTAGTTTGTAGTGGGGGAATTTTTCACAACCCAAAGAATCAAAATGCCCAACCTAGCCAACCGCGCCAATCAAGCTAACCAAGCCAACTAACCTTTATTTTTGGAGACACTATAACTGTTAGAAGAGTTAACCAAAGTAGGGGGTTCTAGGAAAGGCAGAGGAGGTGGAAGCAAAAGAGGTAATGGAAGAGGAACCCCATTTGTAAGTCCAAGAGATGCTTCATCTAGTCAAACTAAGGGTTCTAATTCTGCTGAAAGTGTTGCTGCAACTGGAGGAAACCAAAAGCCTAGAACTACTAGGTTTGGTGTATACTCCGACCCTCAAACTGGAAATCAAGTGTTTAATGTAAGTTCACTTCTATTTTTTTTATTCATATTGAACAAATAGTTACTACATTTGGTCTACTATTCATAATTCTTATGCCTTATTTTTTTAGCCTGGTACCTCAAGTGAGAGTTCTACAAGGATTCTTAACCGTGAAGAGTGCCTCACCGACCAATATTGATATTGGTTTTGTTCCACGGGGCCTGAAATGGAAGGGAAAATATGCAGTCACCACCTCACAATTGCAACAAATGAGAGCCAACAAAAGGAATAAAGTGAATACTTCATGATCAACAACCAAGAAGTAGTTCTAAAAGTGAATTATTTTAGTTTTTTGTCTATGTAATATTGAACAATATTGATGTCTAGGGATGATGTTAATTTAGGTCTTTTTGTCGATGTATTAATGCTGGCAAACTTATGGAGAACTTATGATTTTGGTACCATTTTATTGGAGTTGCAGCGTTACATTTACGCTCAATTAAGAGTAGTTTCATAGTAATCATTGTTGGTGTATGAGCTTCTATTTATGATATTTTATTAGGAAATTTTACATAGTATAGAATAGGTTAAGACCTAATTATAACATATAAATACCTTTTCAAAAATTTACATAATATAAGAACCTTTTCTATTTTTGTAGCAAAAAATCAAAATTGTATTATTTCCTATATTTAAGCCATAATTTTCTCAATCTAGTATAACTCCCCGTAAAATTTTCTTTTCTCTTTCATCTTAATACATGTTTTCTTAAAATTTCCCAGTTATACCGTATCTCTCAAATCACTCTCATTGCCCTAATACTCTTCTTCTCTTCTATCGATTCACCCGCGCCCAATCTTCCCCCATTGTCGAGCGATTAAGTTTCTTCGTCCAATTCATTTAGAAATACAAGTATTAACACGTATATTTGTGTATTTGTTCCATTCCTCCATTGTTGCTTTCCGCCATTGTTGACATCCTCCATTGTCAACAATTTTTTCTTTTTTTCGTCAATTTTTTTCCTTGTTATTATCTTAATTTCGTTATCAATCAACAGGATTCTTCTATAATGACACATGCAACACCATCTAAGAGATTACCAAGAGGTGTACCCACCAAAATTCTAAATTTTGATGGGCCATCTTTCTCATTGCAATTGACACAATCCGAGTCTGATTTTGGGGATGTTTCGGCTTCAAAATTTGTTGAAAAGAGGAGTAAATCACAACATGACAAGTCTAAAGAAGTTCAAGTTGATAAATCTCCAAAAGAAACCAAAAATCAAATTGGGTCAAAAAGGAAAACCCCTATAAAAACTGCAAGAAACAAAAAGGTAATACCTATGTTGAATATACAGTTATCGATTTCGGCTATTATATTATAAATTTTTATTTTTTACAGTTTCAAGTGTTTGATTGTATTCATATGTATAATTGGGTTTTTTTGATTCATACATCGTGTCTTAGAAACTGTAATCTGTGTTATTCCCAGTGTGCATAGCATAGCCAAGTTTTTTCCAATTCGAAGTGTTATTCCAGTAGTAATAATACTTGTATGCATATGTATTTAAATGTATTCATCTTATATAAATGGACTTATTAGTTGTTTTATACAACATATACTAGTAGTGTATTTATATGTATTAACTTATATCTTTTTATTGTTAATTACAGGGATTAGATTTGTTTGTTAAGAACCAACCAAGATTAGCACCCCATATTAGTAGTTATACTAATACTGAGATAGTATCCCACCTAAAAGACAAACTTACTCCCGAACAATACCAACAGTTCAGTCATACTGTCTTTGGGCCATTCCTTCAGATGAAGCGATGTGATGTTCAACATCAACTGTTTAGATGCTTCATGTCTCTACAGTTAAACGGAACCCCAAGCAATGTATTTGGATTATATGTAAATGGTACTGAGTTGCACTTCACATTAAGGGAGTTTGCTATCGTCACTGGATTAAAATGTGTAGGCGAAGATGTAGATTTTGTGTTCGGTGAAAGTATTCCTAATAGGCTTGTTGTGAAATATTTTGGTGGTGCTAATATAGTCAAGAAGAAAGATCTGATTGAATGCTTCAACAACAAGGCATGGGGTATTGATAATGACGAGGATGCACTGAAGATCGCATTGTTGTATTTCATTCATACCTTCATATTTTCCTCTGAGAAGAGCATTGCCTCTATTCCCAAGTTGCATTTTGATTTAGTAGAGTCGGGGCGTTATTCTGAATATCATTGGGGTGTTAGCGCATTTGATATGTTGATAAATTCTATCAGCAAGAAGATGGACAATGTCAAGAAATACTACAGGATAGCTGGGATGCCCCTAGCTATGCAAGTCTGGTTTTACGAGTGTTCTTCTTTGGTTGATTCCAAGATTGCTGTTCGTGTTGGCGATGTTGTTCCAAGGATTCTCAACTGGAGAACAACTGGAAATCCGCCAACTTTTTCATATCTGATGAATGGAATGTTCAGTGACACTGGAAACAAGGTAATATACAATAGTTATTATAGTTTTATCAATATTCTGCTGTTATACATTCATACACATAGCCGTTATATACACATTAATACATATCTTTCATTTTATATTCATACAGTTAAATACAGGGACATAGAATTGTATTTTAATTTATTCCTTTACTTTTCTCCAGATTGTTTTCAATAACATTAAGCCTCAAGGAATAGAGCTTGCTGCACTACAAATTCCCCATGGGTGTACAGATGATGAGCAAATACAAAATGCTGCTCATTCACACAAAACAGAAGATGATAGTGATGACTTCTCTTCTACACCCAATTTGCGTTCTAAGAGAAAGCTTTCTGAGAGTGTTGGTCCTTCATCAACATCACCAAATAAGAAGTTCAAGGAAAAGGCCAAGATTTCTACAGGAGAAAGGGTATATCATCAAAAAGTTTCTCCTGTTGGTGTGTCAGGTATGCAACACAAAAGTGGGAATGACGATCAGCTCCCAGATGTTAAGCAAGATGAAGTATCTGCTTTGAGGAAAGACTTTAATGAATTCAAAGAATATGTAAGTATTTTCTATTAGATCTGTTTATTAGTGTTTAATGCTATATTTTATATTAATATTATAATTGTTTTATACTGTTAAGGTTGTTGGTGAGTTTAGTTCTCTTAGAACATTGCTATCTGATAACTTCAAGATGATTTCACAACATCTTCAACAAAATCAGCCAAGCGAGCCCATTTGGAGAGATGATGGTGGCATTCACAATGAGCCCAGAGATAATCATGAGGTAAATGTGAACTTATATCTTTTGACTCTACATATAATGATAATGTATTTAATTGTATTAACATGTATATTTTTTGGCTATATATATCACAAAAGCAGACTTCCAAGCCAGATGAACCATCCAAAATACCATCTACCACCACTAACTTCTATGTTTCACAATTTGAACTGGACGACAAGTATCTACCCAGTCAAATTCCTGAAACTAGAATAGTGGTTCATAGTAGTGTTTTAAAGGATGAAGTTACACCTGTGCAAGTCCAAAGGAACAGGCGACCAAGTAAATGGAACTCTTCGCCTTACCAATCTAATTTCGACTCTGGAGGTTAGTGATCTTTCAAACGTAATACTAAACTTTCAATGTTATTGAAATATTTATATTAGTTCATAACTAAAAACAACTTGTACAGCATGTTCCTCTGTTAAATTGACACCAATATTTGAGCAAAGACACCCTTTTGAGGAATATTCAATAACGGGTCCTAAACCAATGTTGCTCATCCAAGAATACGTAAAATGGGTTCGTGATGGTCTACTATCAAGACATGATCAGAAGTGAGTTTACCATAATTTGTTGTGTTATGTTTTTCAGTATTTTAATGTCTATAAATAACTAATGTTATACAATACTTGCAGAGGTAATCTTGAAGACCATTACAAGAAAAACAAGTCAACCCTTCACATTCCAATGGATTTTGGTGTTGAGCAAGTTATTTCAAAAAATTGGTTTTACCTTCTGACAATGGATGGGAAGTTATGGGATGACAGCGTAAGTTTTTCATTATTGATATATTCTGCCTTCATTACAAGAATAATCTTGTTTTACCTTCTGTCAAAACTACAATGAATAACCATGTATTAACCTTCTGTCAACTGCTTCTCCTTATGATAATGCATTACCTAATACTGTTGTCTAGTTATTTTAAGTGTATTAAGGTGTATTCATAAGTTATATTCAACTGTTGTCTAGTTGTTTTAAGTTATATTCATCACTTTATGGTTAGGAGTATTAAATTGTATTCATAAATTATGCTCCAGTGTTTTAAATTGTGTTCATAAGTTATATTCAACTGTTGTTACATAGGTATAAACTATAAAACAGAGGTATGCTACAGTGTATTAATATATATTCATAACTCTGTATTAATGAATAACCATGTATTAATCTGTATTCAAATGCTGCTAGTTGAATGCTTAACTGCTTCTCCTTATGATAATGCATTAGCTAATACTGTTGTCTAGTTGTTTTAAGTGTATTAAGGTGTTTTCATAAGTTATATTCAACTGTTGTCTAGTTGTTTTAAGTTATATTCATCACCTTATGGTTAGGAGTATTAAATTGTATTCATAAGTTATGCTCCAGTGTTTTAAATTGTGTTCATAAGTTATATTCAACTGTTGTTACATAGGTATAAACTATAAAACAGAGGTATGCTACAGTGTATTAATATATATTCATGAATCTGTATTAATGAATAACCATGTATTAATCTGTATTCAAATGCTGCTAGTTGAATGCTTAACTGCTTCTTCTTATGATAATGCATTAGCTAATACTGTTGTCTAGTTGTTTTAAGTGTATTAAGGTGTTTTCATAAGTTATATTCAACTGTTGTCTAGTTGTTTTAAGTTATATTCATCACCTTATGGTTAGGAGTATTAAATTGTATTCATAAGTTATGCTCCAGTGTTTTAAATTGTGTTCATAAGTTATATTCAACTGTTGTTACATAGGTATAAACTATAAAACAGAGATATGCTACAGTGTATTAATATATATTCATAAGTTATATTCAACTCTTGATAAACAGCTTTCTGGGATTATACATATACAACAGTATGTATTAACATGTATTAACATGTATTATACTATGGTTTCATCTATTTTTTTATTTTAATACACCTCTGTTTTCTACTTTATAGTGTTCTATATCATTAAATAAATATATATCGAATAAACATGTATTAAAAAAGTATCAAATCATGTGTTCAATTATAACTTTTCCATTTCTTTTGGTTTTAGCACATGGATGTCATATTCTATTATTTGAGAAAAATGGGAAAGTACAACCAGCACAAGGGCTTCACATATACCACAGTTGACTGCATCTTCAAGACGAGAATAAATGAGATATATGCTAGGTATGAAGATACAGATAGCGATGCGAATGTAGCCAAACAAGAAGATGTAGTTTGTGAGTACATTAAGGGATACAGAATGCATGCAAATGTACCTTGGAATACTGTGGACAATGTGTTGATACCTGTGAACTTGAAGGACAAGCTTCACTGGGTTTTGGTTGTTGTTAATTTCAAAGAAAGATGTATTAGAGTGTATGACTCTTACACATCCGCCGGACATGATGCCTATGTTATATTTGAGATTGGAAAGCTGGCCAAGTTACTGCCCATGTACTTGTCTATTAGTGGCTTTTACATATACAGTCAAGGCATAGACTCGTCTTCATATCCGGCAAACACTAATCCAGACCCTAATGAACCATTTCAAGTTGTGTTTGTTCCATATTTGCCAAAACAAAAAGTGTCTAGCATGTAAGTATTCAATCATCACTTTTTATATATACATATTTACTCTTTTTATTCAATTAATCCTCTTTTTTGAATCACAAATTATTGTAGGGATTGTGGGGTGCATGTTGCAGCTTATGCGGAGTTTCTTTGCACTGTTGGAGATATTACACAAAAAACACCATTTGATGCAACTCTTCTCCGTCAAAGATATGGTGCTTTGTTATGGGATTATGCTTTACGCAAGATAGAGGCTGGTGCAGTAAGCGAAAGTGAAGCACCTTCAAAGATTGGAAGGCAAATATCTGAATTGGATGCACACAAACAGATAGTTTTAGAATAGTTTTATGTTAGTTTACTTGTTTCGTTCCAGTTACTTTGGGTTTACTGTGTAGTAACTAATTAGCAGAAACTTGTATTAGTTTTGAATGATAACCTGCAATTAAAGGTACATTTTGCACATTTTGGGTTCAGTTGTATATTACCTTCATTAATATCAGTTTCATTCTGTAATATACAGTTGTTATTAAGTTAAATTCAACAGTTATAAGTTCAGATGCAGTAAGTTGTATTATTAAGTTATGTTCAGGTGTATTAAGTTAAATTCAACAGTTATATTCAACTGTTGTGCTAATCAGTTATATTACTCAGTTATACTCATCAGTTGTGTAACATACAGTGCTTATTAGCTTGTATTCATAAGTTTTAATTTGAGGTGTATTAAGTTGTATTCATATGTTATGTTCAATTGTATTAAGGTGTATTCATAAGTTATAATCAACAGTTATTCAGTTGTTTTAAGTTATATTCATCAGTTATACTCATGACTTATGTTTATGAGTATAAAATTGTATTCATAAGTTATGATCCAGTGTATTAAGTTGTATTCATAAGTTATATTCCAATTTATAATGCACAGTAACAAAATCCATCGTACCATACGGCTGATCTTAGTTCCTTAAGAGTCAATCTGGTAACAGGTGCCTCGTCACCTCCTTCATTGCGAGTTATCGCAACTATGTCACTTAAACTCCTCTTTCTGTTCAAACTCAAGCAATTCTTTGCAGGATTGAAACGTGATTCAGGAAGCCACTGACCACCAGGGTGCAACGGAGTTTCACGCAAAATACATTCAGGACTAACAGAGAAAGAAATATTCACTTCCTCCAATATGATCTTCCAGTATAACTACAAAGATATTTTGATAAGGAAAAGTACCCAGTAAATAAGAAAGGAGAACAAGCATCCAATTTTACTCATTCACAAATAAGAAACTAAAGCTGCAAGCAGTTAGGAAAAAGATAAAAGTTCCTTCAAGTTTGAGACTGAAAATTCTTGAAAATCAAAAAAGCTTGAAACTGGATACTTATAACTTGATCCTAATAACTCTTTTACTCGGCGCTCCAGTAACTTACCACTGTTAGTCAACTTAGCAGCTTCCCTGTGCCAGGAGTAAGTAAGACACCATAAGTTCAAATCTTGGGCAACTGAACATAACCATTCAGTAACTACCCACAAAGGGAACTTTTTTTTTTCTTCTGATAGGTACTTCACAAAAAGGAAATTAACACTAAGATCATAGTAGACTAAGGTACAACATTTATACTCATAACTTCCCTGTTGTCCACTTGTTTTAAGTTATATTCATCATTTATACTCATAACTTATAGTTAGGTGTATTAATTTGTATTCATAAGGTATGCTACAGTGTATTAAGGTGTATTCATAAGTTCTATTCAACTTTTGTCTAGTTGTTTTAAGTTATATTCATCACCTATTTTCACAATTAATGTTTTGTTGTATTAAGTTGTATTCATAACTTATATTTGAGTGTTGTCCAGTTGTTTTAAGTTTTACTCATCTTTTATATTGTTCAGTTATATAATATATGTATACACATGTATTTAGTATTATTAAACAGTTAAGTTTTAGTTGTTGTCTAGATGTATTTAAGTGTATATTGCCATGAAATTTCTACTGTTAGTTAATATAATTCAACATACAGTGTTCATGTACTGTTTAAATATATTAAGTTTTATTCAAAATCTGTATTTTATTAATAATTAATTATAAACACACATGTGAATGCATACGTATAGTACTAATATAATCTCATAAACACTTCACTCATATACGTATGATCATGAATAATTCTACTACATATCATTCAAACAAATTATTGAGTAATCAATACATTCGAGCACAGATACACTTATTTATTACGTGGCGCATTCCTACAAGTTCTCTTGTTATGTCCTACTTGACCACATATGCTACATGAATGTTGATTTTTCGGCAACAGCAATTCACTTAAAGTTTTGTCGCGCTTCTTCTTTGGCCTTCCAGGAGGTCTTTTCCATTTGGGTGGTAGTACAACCTCATTTGCAACATGTTCTGGTATACTCCAATCATTTTTGTCTGGTAACGGATAAATTGGCACATCGTATGTCATTACAATTGTACTTGGCTTGTAATAGTTGGAGCAATAATCATCTGGCATTAAAAACTTGCTCTTCAATACTGCCCATGCATGTGGGCATGGCAATTCATCAACTTGAAACCTCCCACAAACACATTTTCTCTCGAGCATGCATACTGTGTAATACCTCCCACCATCGTTGACAGTATATAAGTATTCAGTTGAAGGTACCACCTACATTAAAAAATATAATTTTAAAGACATTAAACATTAATAAATTATATATATTTCAATACCATATAGCTTCATCCAAGTACTTTAAAAATCAGCTGTTAGCAGCATATGTATACACATGTATTCGAGTGTATTAAATTGCATATCAGAAGAGTTTCACACTATATATGCTGCTAACAGTTTTAACATTTATTTATGTTGAATACGACATTAAACTTACAGTCATACGAGTACACATTGTCTCATTCAACTCGAGCATCTCCTGGTACTTTTTCCCCAAGGTCTTGTATGTATGTGTAGCTTCTTTACGGTTACTACAATTCCACCGTCCAAACATTTTTCTAACTTCTTCTAAAAAGTCATATATTGGCAATTCTCTTGCTGAAACCAGTGCTGCATTAATTGACTCAGCTATATTTGAAGTCATTGTCCATCCCCTATTAACAGGTGCATACAACCTCGCCCACTTTTCGTATCCAGCTAACTCTAAGTATTCTTTCACCCTAATATCTACCTTTTCAATCTTCTCCATAAAACTATCAAATTCAGATTGTGTGTATGCTTTTGCCATCGAGAAGTATATTTCGCTCAACTTGGAATGGCTCTTTTTGAATTTCTTGTAAACGTTATTCCACATATGCCATATGCAAGCAAAATGTGGTACATCTGGATACACTCTCGATATAGACTTAATGATACTCTCATTTCTATCAGAAACAATGCACATGTTTTCTCTCACACCGTATGCTATTTTGAATTGTTCAAAGAACCACGTCCAAGCAACATCGTTCTCTGAATCAATAACACCATATGCTAATGGCAATATATGACCTGCTAAATATAATTGTAAATGTTTTTTTATACATAAATATGTTATTACAGAATTTAAAATAACAAAAATTGTATTATTGAAAATGTATTTACCTGCACCATCTAACGTGCTTGCAGAAACAAATGTCCCGGTGTAGTATGATTTCAGATGACTCCCGTCCACTACAACAATTGGTCTACAATGATCGAACCCCCTTATAAATGCATACAATGATATATACACGTACATGAATTCATCCTTTGCCGATTTTTCCATTCTAATGTGAGAACCAGGATATGTCTTATCCATTGTGTATAAGTATCCAGGTAATTTTTGATATGATTCAGCCGGTTCACCTCTGATAAAATTTATTGCTTTTTCTTTTGCCCTCCACGCCAACATGTAGCTAACATTTACACCTAAATCCGATTTCACATCATCAATAATGTCCTTCGGAGTGTATTTCCTTTTATGATTTGTTAGCTTTGGCCTTATAATACCACTTATCAAGCTACTACTAGCTTGCCGCTGCTCGTATACTTTATCCTTCAACGGACATGTATGGTTGTCATTGAATTCTCTCACCTTGAATAATTCGGATTTATTAATACTTGATGCCTTAAACCTCCAATCACAATTGTCAGAATTACAAATTAATGCATAGCTGAAAAAAAAATACATAAACAACATTAACCATTATGACTTTAAAAATTTCTATGAATATATCACAAATTCATCTCGGTGTATATGTAGTGTTATATACTATTATATCGGTGTATATGTAATGTTGTATACTATTATATTTCAATATTATACAACTGACTAAATACAATATAATACAACTACATACATATGCATATTATTGAGAAATTCATGCTGCTTCAGATAGATATGGTTCCTCTGTTTTTTATTTTAACTTACAAATACATATGGATACATATAAATACAATTAAGTTAATGAAACACATTACCTGACAACATTAGATCTATCAACACGAAATTGAAACCTTTGAGTTATAGCATAATTTTCCATCACCTCTTTCAATGTCGACTTATCTTTGTATACTTGTCCAGCAATAACCTCCTTTTGATCAGTCTTTGTTATTATCAAATCCGTGTTTTGTTCCAAAATTCCAATTGTTTCTCCAGATTTGATTAGCTCTACAGCCATAGCATCATCCGTTTCAACATCATAACTTTCACGTACTTCTTCAATTTGCACTATATCCCCTTGATTTACACCAGCTTCTTCGCTAATTTCTTTCTCTGTTGTTGTTATGCAAAGAGGATACATCCCAAATTGTCGATTCTCTATTTTCAATTCTACATACACTTTGTATCCCATATCATTGTGTATTTCCATTGGTATGCAATTTCCATCCACACTATATCGAATTTTAATGGTATTTGATTTCAAATCAATACCCAGTTGATTCGCAATTGAAGATACAAGATCTTTGAAGGAACCAAACTCTTTAATAAGTATTCCCTCAATTGAAAAGTCGACATAATCTCCCTCATTGTTCCACTTTCCTGAATGTCGCAACAACACTGTTAAACTAGCCATATGTATTTTTCTGGAAATTGTATACGTAAGAATCTGCTATACTCCTCTGTTTTTCTGGAAATAATTTTTTCTGCAATTGTTCTCGTTAATCTGGAAAAAAAAACGGCAGATTTCATATGGATTTTCTTTCTTTAAGTTAGATAACTAGATTAGGAGAAATCAAATTTTCGTAGATATCTTTCCGTTTTTAAATTTTTCAAAATGCCCAAATTTACGCTTACCCGCTGCTATTTTTATGCTAAATACAGGTTAATACACTTAAATACAGTTTGTCATTTATGTCCATCCCAATTTATGCGGCGGATCTTAATGTTGTATTAACAAATACAACTTGTTTAATACATTAAATACATTATAGAATACGGTAAAACATTCCTATATCATGTAATATTAGAAATGGTTTCTATTTATTGCTAATTATGTCTTTATGAATGCTCTTTATGAAAAATTCTCTAAAATTTATAGGGAATCTTGTGTGCTTGATACCAGAAATATATGTAGAAAAGGTATAAAGAATCTATAGTTCTGGGCAGAAAATGGATTGCAAGGTGAAGAAACTACACAAAACTACACGATATAATTCCTAAGGATATAGCTTAAAGGAGCTGAGAATAAGATTGAACAACAAAAGGAGCGAGATTTTAAAATTGTATGAGTTGATTGACTTCGTTGGTGAAAGAACTGAACAAGGTTGTTTAAGATTGATTGACCTTCTATTTTTCTGTCTATATACTAATTCAAGAAATAGTATCAACTATAAAGATAGCTGAATTTCCATGATGAATAACAGTAAGGAATCAATACATAATATCGTACATAAGACAATTAAAAACAACAAGGAATCAATACATAAGTCCATTAAAACAGTTATTTACGTGAATGTATGGCCAAATATGGAGCCTGTTAAATTTGAGTTCTTACATTATTCCATTACTACAATACATAAGACCATTATCTAGTCCACTACGAGTTTAGCCGTGCATAAAACTACATGGAACTACACGACCATAATCCATATTATACACATGCAAATACAAAAAAAAAATAAGCATTTTGAATTTGGCTCTTGCCCAATCCTTCTGTTGTTCAGCATCCTGGCAATTCACTGCTAGAGACTCCATTTGCACTTTAATATCTTTCAATTTCTGTTTTAACTTATCCATTTCTTCTTCAAGTTCTTTTACTTTTACTTTAGCCGATCACTCATTAAACGCAACATCTCCCGACTTGGCAGTTCCTCCATCTCCGATGGACCATCAAACCATCTAAAATAAATACATCCGTCATTTTCCTAACAATAAATGCATTCACATTACTGATTAATAAAACAAAAAGCAAAAAAATTCATAACCAATAAAACTAGTTACTCACTCTTGAAATTCTACACCTATAAAATCGGCAGTCTGCATTTGCTGGGGTGGTCAAGGTCTTCAAATTAGCATAATCACCGTAACAACATAAATCAGGATCCTCTTAGTACACTGAATTTTGTGACATTTGAATGTTTCAAATAGGAGGAAAAAGAAGAAAATGAGATAGAGAAGATTCAGCTATGACAAAAGAAATAAGAAATAAACCAAGATGTACACATCAAAGGAACAAGAGTAAAGAATAGAAGAAGAAGAAGAAGAAGAAGAGTAAAGAACAAAGGAAGAAAGAAAGAGAGAAACTGGTCTCAGATGGAGAAATTGGGGTTCTAATTTAATTTCGGATTGGATAGATCCGTTGGGCTAGTTGACGTTAAAATTTTAACGTTGGGAGAGTCAACAGTCAGCATAAATTTATCCCTTCACATGCCCAACAGAGGTGCATTATACTTAATGTGCCATGTTTTGCAAAAGTATTTATTTGGAACAAATCTGTGTTGCATGAAGTGTTAAATCGAAACATACCTTTAATAAGGTGTCCAAGAGAAAAATCGGGACAAGTTTAGGTGGCCGTACACGATTTTCGCCTATTCTTAAAAAAAAACGATGGAGTTTTGGGGCTGAGCAACTTGAAGAGTCTGTTACCTATTTATCATTGTATCTTAATGTATCTCGCTATTTTTTTTTTTAATGTATTTTATTGCATTCATTATCTTTTCTTTTCATTGTATTTTCAATGTATCTAGTTGTATTCCATGTATTTCATTGTATTCATTGTCTCGCTATATTCCACGAATATATTCATTTGTTTTAATTTATGTATTCGAATGTTATGTATTTAGATTTATAATAATTTACGTATTCAGATGTATTTATGTATTCTGATTTATAATTGAGTTTGTTGAGTTATATTAGGAGTCTATTTGTGTTAATTGATTCACTTTCTGTTTAAAAATAAGTGAATAGACCATGATTTATCCTATTAAATTACTATATTAAAAAATATATATCGTGAATACAATCGAATACAATAATTGCCTACCCGTACTCCCCTGTTTTACGCTGAGTTTTGCTACTGTACATGAATACAATAGTTTAAATACATCGAATACACTCTAGCAAAACTGAAAACATAACTATAGAAAGTAATATAGTAAATGGTAGCTACAACTAGCTAATAAACACTAAACAATAGTGATTTGTCAAATTTTCTCAAAAAATTATTCACTCGATGTTTATACCACATAACAAGAGCCTTGGAGCAACCGGTGGTGGCTGGACAAATTTTAAGGCCTAAAGCCAAACTTTATGAGAGGCCTTATGTGACGACCCAAAGGGTCATCACTTATTTTATTAATAATTTCGAGCTTCTGAGGCCTTGAAAACCTCATTCTATGTTGCCTCGATTTACGTGCACAGTCCGGGCACAAAGCTGAAAAATATTTATGTTGAAATATGTGAAATATGTGAAAAAGTAGAAGAATTTTGATATTAATATTGATATGGTTGACTTTGGTCAACATTTTTGGTAAACGGACCCGGATCCGTGATTTGACTATTTCAGTAAATCCGTAGAAAAATATGGAACTTGGGCATATGTCCGGAATTGAAATCCGAGGTCTAGAACCCCGGTAAAAGAATTTTTCTGTTAAATTGTATTGTTTTCTGAAAATGTTTAAGGAAAATGAAACTGAATTTTTATTAAAAAGTACTGGTATCGGGCTCGTATTTTGGTTCCGACGTACAGGTCATATATATTGGTTAAGCGCTTCCTGTAAAGTTTGGTTGAAAACGGACGTCGTTTGACGTGTTTCGGCCTTAAATTGGAAAGTTTGGAAATTATGAAATCTTAAAGAATTCTTGAGCTTTAAGGCTCAATTCATTGATTTTGATGTTATTTTAGCGATTTGATCGCGCGAGCAAGTTCGTATGATATTTTTGAGTTAGTGTACATATTTGGTTTGGAGCCCCGAGGGCTCGGGAGTGTTTCGGAGGTGGTTCGGGGTGTTTTTGGACTTAGAAAACTCGCAGATTTTCTGCAATTTTTACACAGACATTTTACCCTACGCGATCGCGGACTTGTTCACGCGATCGCACTGCCTTGTCACGTTACTCAACGCGATCGCGGTTGTCTTCACGCGATCGCGAAGCTTTACGTCTTTCTTCAACGCGATCGCAGCCGTCTGCACGCGATCGCGTAGCTTTCCGTTTTCCTTCACCGCGATCGCGACCCTTTTCACGCGATCGCGTAGTACAAATGTGCCACCCAGCGAAATTCTTCTACGCGATCGCAGCCTTGTCCACGCGATCGCGTAGTGTTGAACATTTGCCTTCCGCGATCGCGATCCAATTCACGCGATCGCGTAGAACAAAATTCCGCCCAGTGATTTAATACCCCAAAACATAACACTTACGGGATTTTATCCCATTTTTACAAAATCCTTTCTTCTCCACAGCTTTTGGGCGATTTTTGAGGCATTCCTTCATCAAAGTTCACTGGGTAAGTATTGTTAACTTGTCTTCTTCATTTTTCATCAACATCAATCAAATCCTTAGGCTTAAACATGTATAAATTGGTTGGAAATTTGAGAAATGGGTATAGTTAGGGCTTTCAAAGAATTTGCGATTTAGACCTCGTTTTGGAGTCGAACTTAAGAACAATTTGTATATTTGAACTCATGGAAGATTGGGTGAAATTATTTTGGTTCGAAACTTGAGTTTCGATTATGTGGGCCCGGGGTCGGTTTTTACTATTCCGGGCAGAATGTTGTAAAAACCATATTTAGCAATATGAACTAGTTTGTTAAGTAGAATTGATGATATTAAATCAATCGTGTATAGATACGATTGGATTGGAGTCAAATTCAAAAGGAAAAGGCATTGCTACGGAGTGAATTGTTAATAAGCATTCGAGGTAAGTGTTTGTTCTATCCTAGCTTGAGGAATAGGATTATGTGTTATGTGTTATGTGATCGAGTGCGGTGTATGGGCTGTGGTGACGAGCATCCATACACTGGCGTCTAGTATGACCGTGAGTCGTTGGAAAATGATATTTTGAGATATATTACAGGTGAATTGTTATTGTTCTCCCTTGTTGGGACTTGTTGTGAAGATAATTATTGATTGCCCTTGATGGGACGATTTATGAATTGTTGTTTCTTTCTCTGCCCTTAACCGTGATTGTTATTTGGGTGAGGAAGAGTGATAATGCACGAAGGGTGATGCTGTGCCATGTTTATTTATTTATGCACGAAGGTTAATGCCGTGCTATGTTTATTTATTGATTATGCACGAAGGATCATGTCGTGCCCTGTTATTGAACCATGTACGAAGGATCATGCCGTACTATGGATGTGAGGATGAGAGTAAAAGCACGAAGGGTGATGCCGTGTACTTTATTTGTTTGTTTGGTGAGGATGAGAGTAAAAGCACGAACGGTGATGCCGTGTACTTTATTTGTTTATTTGGTGAGGATGAGAGTAAAAGCACGAAGGGTGATGCCGTGCAATTGCTTGCTATTTCTTGAAGTGATATAATTCGTGTTTACATTATACTTTGTTTTCTTTGTGAAATTATTAACTGTGGTTAATTGTTGAATTCTTTAAGATATTCCTTATTGTGTTATTACTTGATTATTTCTTGTTATTTTGTGGTACACATATATATATATTGAATTGCACAGGTTTATGTGAGTGTCTGGTCCTAGGCTTGTCACTACTTCGTCGGGTTAGGCCAGGCACTTACCAGCACATGGGGTCGGTTGTGCTGATGCTACACTTCTGTGCGTTTTTGCACAGGTCCAGGTTTACGATCAGGAGCAGCAGCAGCAGTAAATAGATTGCGTGGGAGTTGATCACATTTGAGACCGAGGTAGCTTGCAGACGTCCGCAGGCCCGGCGTCTCTTTCTTTATTTATGTTAATAGTTGTAGTCTCATTGTTCCGAGACAAACAGAATTATGTTATATTTCTTTCAGACTTTTATGTGTAGTATTCCATAGTAGTTTGTGAGTTGGTGACTCCACGTCTTGGGTAGAGGATTTCAGTATGATTTTCACCGTGTGATTTGCTATTCCGCATTTATTTAATTAAAATTTTGTTAAAAACAAGATAGTATGAATACAGTGGCTTGCCTAGCTACCACGAGTAGGCGCCATCACGATCCCGATGTTGGGGGAAAATCCGGGTCGTGACAAGTTGGTATCAGAGCTCTAGGTTACATAGGTCTCACCACTCACGAACAAGCTTAGTAGAGTTTGGGAAGTAGGTACGGAGACGTCTGTACTTGTCCTCCAGAGTCTATTGAGTTAGGAAAGAGTCTCTTATTTGTTCTTTCTTATCGTGCGAATTTGTTCTTCAAAGTGTTAAGTTAAATTTCCACTCTTGTCTTCCCACGAATGGCGTAGTCACGTACTGCTTATCCAGCCGAACAATGGCACAGGCTGGTGATAGATCAACTATGCCTTCAAAGGTTTTACGGAGAACAGATAGGTTTCACCAAAGTCTTCGCTGCCACCTTCAGCGGTGCATCTTTTGAGAACCCACGAGATTGTGCTTGACAGTTCTTATGAGGAATTACAGAACGTGGGAATAGTCGAATGCGAGGAGTTCATTTTACTGTGCTACGGAAGGCACACAGAAATAGTGGGAAGATAATGTATTTACCACATCAGTTATGGTCCCAACGGAAGATGCAATTATATCAGGAGATCACCTAATAAATCGTGTTGCGTTTCAACGGACCTTGACGTCCGGTCGATGTGTTGGAGTTGCGAAGGACAAATATGGTGAGTTATTGGACTATATATATATGGTATAGAAAGGTCCTCTAAATAATTTATACATATTTAAGGTTGGTTCATTTCATGGGGTAAGAAATCGCCCCAGAAGAATAACGAAGAGTATATGAGTAAATGGGGTAGCTCAGCAGTGTTAAGCCAACATAGCAAAAGAGGAAATTGGCCATCAATGTTTGTGACAAGATTACCAAGAGGGCAAGCCGGCCAATGCAACGCTATCTACTAAACTCTATTTTTAGAAAATTTTATGAAGACGTCACCCCGAGATTCTCTGCAATATGTGGTATGTGCGATCTGAACGGTTGTACCAGGTCACAATGACTGTGTCCGAATATATATTGCCATGAGCAATAAGTTAACCGATCCTTAAAGGAATTGCTGTGAATGTGGAATATTGGAGAAATACAATTTTAGGAAAGCACTCAGGCTACACGCTCCATTGCAGTTAATAATTATCCTACATGGCCAGCCATATGTAGAGGTTATGATGTTAGAGGTGGAGGTGAAAATCCTAGAGGTGGAGACCCAGCCATTGATATAATTTTTATGATATGAGGGAGGTCACTACACCAAATGTGGTCATCACACGTATAATTCAGATTGTTATAGACAGAATTATTTTTCCCTTAATTTAATTTGGTTTTTGAAAGAAAATTTAGGCGAGTCCTTTTAACATGCTCCATTCATGAGCGAGCATCGTAATCATACTACTTAGGGAAATACTCCCGTTGAGATATTACATGAGGATAGACATCCCTATTATTAGGTGTTAGTCACTAAATATCCATGAGACTAAGAGTGACTTTATATTACTTATTGCAGTATGTTTTGATATAATTCTCGGAATAACTAATTTTAATCGTTAATTGTGTGCCCTATCAGTATGAGGGTTCATTTTATGTCGTGATTATCTTTGACTGACAATTATTGAAAGGAAGAAAGAAATGAAATGAAAAATTTCAGATTATATGATGTGCAAGCACTGTGATTCAGAGTTGAGGATGAGATCCTCCAATTTTTGGCATAATGTGAAATATTTCTAAGCCGAGCTTCAAGCTGCGGTGGATATCATATGAGGACTGGGTCCTGGTAGTAAGAGTTTATGTGTTTAAAATTTTTCTTTTATGAATTAATACTTTCGTATCGCATTCGTAAATAAGAGTCATGTCCGTTAGGACTATTTGACAATTCTTGTATAGTTTCTATTCATATTAGCCATTTCTATTTTGAAACCGTTGAGCTTAGCCTTTGAGACGAGCACCAGGTAAGGATAAATATGACGCATTAATTCGGGAAAATAATCACGAGGTCACCATACCTCATTCTGAGTAAAGTGGGATTTGTAGAATAAGGTATTTGATAACAGGGTTAATTTACAATGTTGTAATTTAATAATAACTCTTATGGCCAGACTTCAGAGTCATGGATATTTGCATACGCATGAGTGTGTTCGTGCCTTATTTAGACTTGTTCGTTGTAGTCTTCATTGTTTCCATATTGACATACTCCTGCAGTCATGAGGAGCATGCGCAACATCTCAGAGTGACTTTGCAGACTCTAAAAGATAGCCAATTATATGCAAAAATTTTGAAGTGTGAATTTTGGCTAAGTTCAGTTGCATTCCTGGGTCATATTGTGACGGCAGCAGGTATTCAAGTTGATCCGAAGAAGATTGAGGCAGTCAAGGACTGACCTAGACTAACATCAGCCACAGAGATTTGGAGTTTCTTGGGATTAGCGGGTTATTACCGCCGATTCGTAGAAGGATTTTCTTCTATTGCAACCCCACTGACCAGATTGACCCAGAAGGGTGTTCAATTTGAATGGTCCGATGAATGTGAGGCGAGCTTTCAAAAGCTCAAGACAACCTTGACCACGACACCGGTATTGGTTTTACCCACAGGTACGGGACCTTATACTGTTTATTGTGATGCTTCCCGTATTGGGCTTGGTGCAGTGTTAATGCAGGATGGCAAAGTTATTGCCTATGCTTCGAGGCAGTTGAAGATTCATGAGAAGAATTACCCAGTGCATGATCTAGAATTTGCGGCGATTATTCACGCATTGAAGATCTGGAGGCAATATTTGTATGGTGTAGTATGTGAAGTATACACCGATCATAAGAGTCTTCGATATTTGTTTAAACAAAAGAGTTGAATTTGAGGCAGAGAAGGTGGCTGGTATTGCGGAAAAATTATGATGTCACCTTTTTATATCATCAGGGAAAAAGCAAACGTGGTGGCTAATGCTTTGAGTAGGAAGTCAGCCAGTATGGGCAGTCTTGTTTATATTCCAGTCAATCAGAGGCCAATTGCTTTGGATGTTCAGTCCTTGGCCAATCGATTTGTGAGGTTGGATATTTCTGAGCCTAGTCGAGCACTAGCCTGCACGGGGTCGCTCGTTCTTCTTTATTAGAGCGTATCCGTGAGAGGCAATTTGATGATCCTCATTTGCGTGAGTTGAGAGATACAGTACAGCGGGGAGGTGCCACACAGGTGAATCTAGATGATGATGGGGTATTGAAATTGCAGGGTCGAGTTTGTGTGCCCAATGTCGAAGGGATTCGAGAGTTGATCTTAGCAGAGGCCCACAGTTCGCGGTATTCTATTACCAATCTAGCATCCAGATGGCTCCTTATGAGGCGTTATATGGTAGGCGATGTCGATCACCAGTTGGATGGTTTGAACCGGGAGAGGCTCGGTTGTTGGGTACGGATTTAGTTCAGGAGGCCTTAGATAAGGTCAAGACTATTCAGGAGAGATTGCGTTCAGCTCAGTCCAGGCAGAAGACTTATGCAGATCGTAAGGTTCGAGATGTAGATTTCATGGTCGGTGAGCAAGTATTGCTCCGAGTGTCGCCTATGAAGGGCGTGATGAGGTTCGGGAAGAAGGGCAAGCTCAGCCCTAGGTATATTGGCCCATTTGAGATTTTAGACCGAGTGGGAGGGGTGGCTTACAGACTAGCTCTGCCGCCTAGCTTATCAGCCGTGCATCTAGTTTTTCATGTATCTATGCTTCGGAGATACCACGGCGATCCCACACATGTGTTAGACTTCAGTACTGTCCAATTGGACAATGATCTATCTTACGAGGAGGAGTCGGTGGCTATTCTAGACCGACAGGTTCGACAGTTGAGGTCGAAGAGTTATCCTTTTGTGCGTGTTCAGTGGAGAGGTCAGCCTCCTGAGGCATCGACCTGGGAGTCCGAGTCTGATATGCGGAGTCGTTACCCACACTTGTTTCCTGACTCAGGTACTTCTTTCTTTTGTCCGTTCGAGGACGAACGGTTGTTTTAGAGGTGGAGATTGTGACGACCCGAAGGGTCATCACTTATTTTATTAATAATTTCGAGCTTCTGAGGCCTTGAAAACCTCATTCTATGTTGCCTCGATTTGCGTGCACAGTCCGGCACAAAGCTGAAAAATATTTATGTTGAAATATGTGAAATATGTGAAAAAGTAGAAGAATTTTGATATTAATATTGATATGGTTGACTTTGGTCAACATTTTTGGTAAACGGACCCGGATCCGTGATTTGACTATTTCAGTAAATCCGTAGAAAAATATGGAACTTGGGCATATGTCCGGAATTGAAATCCGAGGTCTAGAACCCCGATAAAAGAATTTTTCTGTTAAATTGTTTTCTGAAAATGTTTAAGGAAAATGAAACTGAATTTTGATTAAAAAGTACTGGTATCGGGCTCGTATTTTGGTTCCGACGCCCGTACAGGTCATATATATTGGTTAAGCGCTTCCTGTAAAGTTTGGTTGAAAACGGACGTCGTTTGACGTGTTTCGGCCTTAAATTGGAAAGTTTGGAAATTATGAAATCTTAAAGAATTCTTGAGCTTTAAGGCTCAATTCATTGATTTTGATGTTATTTTAGCGATTTGATCGCGCGAGCAAGTTCGTATGATGTTATTGAGTTAGTGTACATATTTGGTTTGGAGCCCCGAGGACTCGGGAGTGTTTCGGAGGTGGTTCGGGGTGTTTTTGGACTTAGAAAACTGGCAGATTTTCTGCAATGTTTACACAGACATTTTACCCTACGCGATCGCGGACTTGTTCACGCGATCGCACTGCCTTGTCATGTTACTCAACGCGATCGCGGCTGTCTTCACGCGATCGCGAAGCTTTACGTCTTTCTTCAACGCGATCGCAGCCGTCTGCACGCGATCGCGTAGCTTTCCGTTTTCCTTCACCGCGATCGCGACCCTTTTCACGCGATCGCGTAGTACAAATGTGCCACCCAGCGAAATTCTTCTACGCGATCGCAGCCTTGTCCACGCGATCGCGTAGTGTTGAACATTTGCCTTCCGCGATCGCGATCCAATTCACGCGATCGCGTAGAACAAAATTCCGCCCAGTGATTTAATACCCCAAAATAGAACACTTACGGGATTTTATCCCATTTTTATAAAATCCTTTCTTCTCCACAGAGCTTTTGGGCGATTTTTGAGGCATTTCTTCATCAAAGTTCATTGGGTAAGTATTGTTAACTTGTCTTCTTCATTTTTCATCAACATCAATCAAATCCTTAGGCTTAAACATGTATAAATTGGTTGGAAATTTGAGAAATGGGTATAGTTAGGGCTTTCAAAGAATTTGCGATTTAGACCTCGTTTTGGAGTCGAACTTAAGAACAATTTGTATATTTGAACTCATGGAAGATTGGGTGAAATTATTTTGGTTCGAAACTTGAGTTTCGATTATGTGGGCCCGGGGTCGGTTTTTACTATTAAGGGCAGAATGTTGTAAAAACCATATTTAGCAATATGAACTAGTTTGTTAAGTAGAATTGATGATATTAAATCAATCGTGTATAGATACGATTGGATTGGAGTCAAATTCAAAAGGAAAAGGCATTGCTACGGATTGAATCGTTCGTAAACTTTCGAGGTAAGTGTTTGTTCTATCCTAGCTTGAGGGAATAGGATTATGTGTTATGTGTTATGTGATCGAGTGCGGTGTATGGGCTGTGGTGACGAGCATCCATACATTGGCGTCTAGTATGACCGTGAGTCATTGGAAAATGATATTTTGAGATATATTACAGGTGAATCGTTATTGTTTTCCCTTGTTGGGACTTGTTGTGAAGATAATTATTGATTGCCCTTGATGGGACGATTTATGAATTGTTGTTTCTTTCTCTGCCCTTAACTGTGATTGTTATTTGGGTGAGGAAGAGTGATAATGCACGAAGGGTGATGCCGTGCCATGTTTATTTATTTATGCACGAAGGTTAATGCGGTGCCATGTTTATTTATTGATTATGCACGAAGGATCATGCCGTGCCCTGTTATTGAACCATGTACGAAGGATCATGCCGTACTATGGATGTGAGGATGAGAGTAAAAGCACGAAGGGTGATGCCGTGTACTTTATTTATTTATTTGGTGAGGATGAGAGTAAAAGCACGAAGGGTGATGCCGTGTACTTTATTTGTTTATTTGGTGAGGATGAGAGTAAAAGCACGAAAGGTGATGCCGTGTAATTGCTTGCTATTTCTTGAAGTGATATAATTCGTGTTTACATTATACTTTGTTTTCTTTGTGAAATTATTAACTGTGGTTAATTGTTGAATTCTTTAAGATGTTCCTTATTGTGTTATTACTTGATTATTTCTTGTTATTTTGTGGTACAAATGTATATATATTGAATTGCACAGGTTTATGTGAGTGTCTAGTCCTAGGCTTGTCACTACTTCGCCGGGATAGGCCAGGCACTTACCAGCACATGGGGTCGGTTGTGCTGATGCTACACTTCGTGCGTTTTTGCACAGGTCCAGGTTACGATCAGGAGCAGCAGCAGCAGTAAATAGATTGCGTGGGAGTTGATCACATTTGAGACCGAGGTAGCTTGCAGACGTCCGCAGGCCCGGCGTCTCTTTCTTTATTTATGTTAATAGCCGTAGTCTCATTGTTCCGAGACAAACAGAATTATGTTATATTTCTTTCAGACTTTTATGTGTAGTATTCTATAGTAGTTTGTGAGTTGGTGACTCCACGTCTTGGGTAGAGGATTTCAGTATGATTTTCACCGTGTGATTTGCTATTCCGCATTTATTTAATTAAAATTTTGTTAAAAACAGGATAGTATGAATACAGTGGCTTGCCTAGCTACCACGAGTAGGCGCCATCACGATCCCGATGTTGGGGGAAAATCCGGGTCGTGACACCTTAACAAGTCTATTTTTCCAACTTTTTTAGATACAAAGTTATTAATAAATTTTTTATAATCAATTTCTCCTAATGAGTCTTTCTCAATTGACAATATAGCTAATCCATTAACCTCCTTTAGACATTGTTGATCTTATGTAAGAATTTATCAATTTTTATAAAGAAAAACTTCTTTCCACTGAAGCAACGTTGAAAAAAGTTATTAAAATTATCTTATAACCGATACAAGCATTTCGAAAAGAATCAAATCTTTTTATTTGCTTAAGTATATCAATTTAACTGTTATCTTCTAATTATACTTATTTCCTTAAATACTTTTAATTCAGAAAATAAACCGAAACAATCAATATCAGATTGAGTATTATGATTTGAGGAACATTCAAGATTAAGGCAATTTTTTTTCACATTTTTATTATCTTGGAATCTCTATCTTTTATTGCTACATAAAAAATCAAAAGTTTTTTCATATGCTCCAAATTATTCAAACATATTTTGAAGTAAATAAATAGTCTTGTCTACTATGTTTAAAAAAGTAATCAACTCTAACAAACTCTTCTAGAGATTTTGATATCTCATTATCAACATTCTCATAAAATTGTTTCTTCCTATATATTACACGTTCACACAAAATTCGGGTTTGATATTCATTTCAAATGCAATTTTGTTGGAAGAAATCATAACAGATATAAATTCTTCTTTCTCTATTTGTTAAAGAAAGTAATCAAGCATTTTCGCTTCACATAACTTTTTTTAAAATTTATATATAGCCTATTAGGTGAAACAAAAAATGGATCCCAACAAATATGCGGCCTAAAGTAGTTGCGTTACCTACTTTAGGGAAGGGTTGCCCCTGGGAGCAACAGTCAAGTTGTTTATGTGTGACCTATAAGTCACGAGTTCGACCGTGTAATTAGTCATTAGCAACGGCATTCACAGGATTTCCTGTAAGTGGTATCACATTTTAAAAGTGAACAAATAAACAAAACACTACGAACAGTAACATATAAAAAATACAATTCGAATCATATTAATAAAACACAACTCAAATATACTACTACAACTCTTTTCGATGAATTTTGTTTTGTGAAAAGTAGTAAAAAATAACCGCATTAAAATAATACTAAATACTATTTTTTTAAATATAAAGTTCCTAATAATCACTTAAAGTTCATATATTGTTCTTAATCAATTTTATTGGTTATAAAGAAGATGAAAAGGAAAAATAAAAAGAATAGTACAACAACTAATCAAATGGCTTTACAAAAATTGTCACAAAGAGTTACAAAAATTGACTGCTGATCGAGTAAAACTTATAAAATTATAAATGAAGCTATCCTGCTTTGAACCCACGACCTTTACCAGGAAAAACATATATCAAACCAATTTAGCTATCCAGTTATTTGTATCAAGTAGTGTCACTTAAAATTAATTAACGTATTTTCGTTTTTGTTTTTTAATATAAAAAACAAAAATTTCCGACTAAGCGGTGTCACGTGACACCGCTAGGCTTTAGGTAAATCCGCCCCTGGTCATTAGTGCTTATATCAGGGTAGCTGCCTACATCAAACCCTCTTGGAGTGCGCCCTTTCCAAGACTTTACGAGAATGTGAGATACTTTGTGTACCAGACTACCGTTTGACATGTACCCTAATAAATAGATAATGTATGTGCGCGTCTTTTTATATGCACCTTATTTAATTAGTTTCATGGATAATTATAGAGATATTCCTTCAAAATTTTGCTTCATTATACTAACTTCCCTCATGGTTTACGATATTAAGTTTCTAGAACTCTTCGAAGTGTATAATAACTACTTTTTGTTCGGACATAGTTGACTTAACTGTATCAACTAACAATGGAAGTACATTAACACAAACATTTGTTGATAAATTTGGATGACTTACAAAGATTTATCAGTGAAAAATCTCGGTTGCTTGCATGATAGGGAAGCATAGTTTTTTTTCCCCAGAATTATTAATTATAGCATGATAAAATTGAATGGACTAAATAGATTAGACCATCAGATAATGTGTCTAAATGATAAAGTTCGATAAGTTCAAGGGCCGTCTATATATTTGACATTTTCTATTTGTTGCAATATTTTGCGTTTTGTTTTTCTGGAAAATACATAAGTGGCCTCTTAAAATTATCGTGATTTTTTTATTTTAATACTTAAATTAAGAATTTTTCCTATTATATACTTTAACATCAATTAATTTGTACCTATCACAAAATGATAACATGGTAGAATGTGTGAATTACACCTCCTGAGCGCATGATATGATGAAAGTTCATATTTTTATTCTTTATTCTTCAAGAAATTTCTACTTTTGCATTACTATCTATTGATTTCTTCTCTGATAAGCACTTTTCCAATGGATCTCAACATTTTCTCTTCGATTAAATGCTGTTACAAAAATCAAAACCAAAAAATTAGTGGTGCGAAGCAAAATCTGAGAGGAGGTATCTGAAATTAGTCTGATTTTTATAATTGTCCAATTTGTTTTCCTCTGGTTGTCCCAAAACAAAAATATAGAATTTTAACCGTGGTTTTAATAAACATTTTTTCATCATATTTGACATAGTATTAAATCTATCATTTTAACTTTTTTCTCTTTCTTTTAGAGAAGAATTAATTGTGAAGTAAATATTTCATGAATTGAATAAAATCATGGTATTTAGAGACCTTTTTATTTTTCCCTTTCCTCATATTTTAATTTATTCTAAGTCATATCACGTTTATTTTAAAAATTAATTTAGTTTAATTTTATTTTAGTAGAATGGGTTGCTTTATTAACAAGGTCGTAGGAGCTAGAGCATAAAAGACTCCCAATTACTGAAATTAGTAATACAGAGCATTGAGATATCGAGGAAGTATGGAAAGAGAGGAAGCTGAAACAGCAGCCCAACACATATCACCTAAACCACCAAACATCACTATCATATCCACAACCACTAACAACACAAGTACATGCCTTCAAACATCCTTCAAACAAAAACTACTGACATCAAAATACATGATGTATATCGATATGTTGGAAAATGAAAATGCAATGGAAGGACAAGATAATAGGGAGGATTCCATGATCTTAACATCAAACGACTTGCATGAAGGCATAAGAACAATCCAACTAACATAGGAGGATACAAATAGAATGTATCTACCATGGAAACACTCCCTGATTATTAAGATACTAGGTAAACGAATACAACACCAGTATCTTAAAAAGAAAATACAAGAAATATGGAAACCAATGGAGAATTTCCCACTAATAGACCTAGGCTCCGACTATTTTTTTGTCAAATTCAACAAAAAAAGAAAATATGGCAGTGCCCTCCAAAATGGCCCATGTTTTTCAATGGCTTCTTCCTATCTATCAATAAATGGAAACCAAACTTCGTAGCAAGCCATGCTACCCAGGAAAGGTCAGTCATTTGGATACGTCTTCCCTAGTTGCCCACTCAGTTCTACGATGCCATTATCCTAAAGAAACTAGGCAACACCATAGGGAAACTTCTGAAGATTGATGTCTGTACAAGTGTAGCACTTTGAGGAAGATATGCAGTCTAGGCATTGAAATGCAACTTGAGGAACCAGTTTAACCTCGTGTACTCATAGGCAACTACAAGAAAGAAATCATCTACGAAGGTGAGCACATCCTCTGCAAAGCCTGTGGAAGAATAGGACATACAATCCATCACTGTCCTCACACCAAACTTACACCAGTATCTCCAAATGTAGAGCACAACTTGAAAACTACCATCACCCCCATAAATCAGTGGCAAACGGTCTCATTCCATAAGAAGAACAGAGCACATGCAAGCACACCGCGACTAACAGTAACAAGGAGTAGTAAAGCACAACTGGTAACAATCCATCAAGGCATCCAAAATGGATACACAAGTATTATAGTCAAAATTTTTGAAGCGGCTACAGGTAAGTATCTCCACACTCAAACGCTCTCCCATAGACCGAAAGAAACTGATGAATCCCAATCTCCTATTAACACCCCAATGAAACCTCTCAAAAAATAAATAATTACGAACTCAACTGAAAAAATAGACCCAAACATGTTTAACCAATCCCAGCTCCTCAGTAATAAATTTGAAGCTCTTCAGGAATTAGAGGAATACGAAGGGATGGACATTCCCACAGACATTCCTTGGAAACCACAAAACTTTTCCTCTCCCTCACATAAAGACCCTTCGATACAAACAAGAAACAAGGCCACATCTGCAATGCCACGTATCCAACATGCGGCTTCGACCAATAACCATGCATAACACTTGCATGAAAAGTTGCTTCCAAATCTTGAAGCTAATGACAGCTATAACTTAGACACTAATCACTTCCTACATGCACTCAACACTCAATCTCCAAGTGACAAGTCGGACTCCGTGCAATACACATGCAACCACTTGTTAGTGGACATTGTCCAAATGGACACACCTATGGACACGTCTAACCAAACAAACACTATATACACTCACACGCCAATTTCAACCAATCAAACTCAACTTGAATCTACCACAAAAGATACATAATCATTTTCCTTACCTTTACAGTAGCCCTACGTTTAATAATAAATAATTCACAACAACAAAATGCAAAATCTACTATTACCCTTAAACAAAAGATCAAGACTGGCACTACTAACTTAGAAAGTGCCCAGAAACTCCTTTCAAGCTCCAACTATGAACCTCAACAATCCAAACAATACCATGCACATCCAAAACCTAGTCTATGCAACCCAACCACAACATCTGGAACACCAACCTACCTCATGGATCGAGCAGGGTCTCCAGGGCCAAGCCCTCTTCTTCTCAATATTGATAGGGGACAAAAGGTCATGGTAATTATACAAAACCCAAACTTCCTAGCACAAGTAGTGGCGGAGGGTATGATAATGGCCATGAACAACTACATGAACCATATGTAGATGACAAATATTCTCGATCCCCTAGCCCCAACAGTAGCTCCTGCCCTTCATCACACAATGCACAATCATTGAAACCTTCCACAATACTTCAACCCCTTTATGAACATGAACAAAATGTTCGAGCTACCTTTTTTTCCGTCACTAGAGGTGACATAAATGAACCCTCTATTCTTCCCTTGGACACCCCTACAAGCACAGCCCACCTCCTCAAATGGCCCATCCGATAGTACAAGGTCCAGATGTGGACTAGGAAGTTCTAAGAAGTAGAAAAAGTTATGATCTCCCACCCTCCGGGAAAAAGCTCATTCACAGAAATCTCAACAATAAGAGATATATCCCTTATGCTATTCTCGGAGAGGGAGGACAAGAGATAGATACTACGTTGTCCAGTGACACTCCAAAGGTGCTCAATAGAGATAACTCCATCGATCAACACTAAAATAGCAAAATATATAGTACTACTGAACCCCACTCTGAGGGACAGCCCCTTCATGAAGGAAATAACCATGCAACTATCCTCCAAAATCACTCTCCTATCATGAATGCACCCACCATCATAATTATTTGGAACATAAGAGGTGCAAATAATGTAGACTTTAGACGCAACTTTAGGGAACTCATTAATAACCACATCCATTTCACGGTGGCCCTACTGGAAACAAAAATGGACAACCATGCAACCCTTAGGGCAGACTTCAACTTCTTAGATTATATAGGAATTCCAACAGTTGGTAGAGCTGGAGGTATGGTGATCATGTGGGTTGACACAATGGTAGCAGTGGAACGTGTTAGCCAGACCGATGAGGAACTTCATGCTCTAGTCCAGGTATTACCAAATCACAATACTTGGCGTTTTAGTTCAATTTATGCTAGTAACTATTTATCAAATAGGTTAGGTTTATGGAATATCCTAAAAATATTTTTGACAACTATAAAGGATTTTGGCTAATAGGTGGTGATTTCAATGATGTCCTAAATCAAAATGAGAAATGGGGAGGCAGGAATGTTAATAAGAATAGATCCTCCAGATTTAGGTCGTATATAAATTACTTCAATTTAATTGACCTAGGATTCAAAGGCTCTAGATACACGTGGTCCAACCATAGGAGGCAAGGTCTTATACTAGAAAGGCTTGATCGATGCCTGGCAAATGAGTCTTGTTTAGAACAATACCCCTCAGTGCTAGTTACTCACCTCCCAAAGAAATACTCAGATCAAAATCCTTTAATACTTAGACTTACTAACACTAGGACAATTTCTAACAAACCTTTTAGACTGGAAAAATATTTTCTAAGCCACCCGTAGTTTAGTAAAATCGTTGAGAAAAGCTGGAATAATAGATACCGCAACGAGGTCCAAATTTGTTTCCAAAATAATTTCAGTGAATGGAGTGCTCAAAATTTTGGTAATATCTTTGCTAATAAAAAAGGGTTACTTGCTAGAATTAAGGGAATCCAAAACTCACCTAGCTATACCTATAGCACTTACCTTAGAAATTTATTACCTTAGAAATTTATAGCATACTCTTATTAATGAGTATAACAACAACATCCTCGGACTAGAAGAAGATCATTAAAAAATTAGATCACGCATAAATTAGCTCAATGAAGGGGATGCAAATACTAAATTCTTTCACATATCTGTCCTAAATAGGCGAAGGCGTAACAATATCTCCTTTTTTTTTAAAGGCAATTCAGATAACTGGATTACGGATCGCCAAAAATTTTTTGAACACACATAACTCTATTTCAAAGATATATTCACTACCAACAATACACTATTAGAGTGGAATGCTATTAAAAGTGTCCACACAAATTTCTCCAATATTGATCTCTCCTCCTTAGATAGGCCTCTAGCCACCCATGAAATCATTTCTGCAGTATACTCCTTCAAGCCATACAAAGCCCCAGGACCGGATGGTATGTACCCAATATTCTATCAATGTTACTGATATTATGGGACCCTCTATCATACCACTATGCAAAGAAATATTCTCCCTATCTAGAATACCGGGAAAAATAAACCAAACCCTCATTTGCCTCATTCCAATATTGAAACATGAAAATAACCTTAATAACTTAGACCAATAGGTATTTGCAACACAACTTACAAAATAATCACCAAAATAATTGTTAACAGAATCAAGCCATTCCTCCCTGAATTAATTAGCCCATGCCATGCCAGTTTTTTAAAAGGTAGGAGAGCTTATGATAATGCCATTATTGTATAAGAGGTGATAAACCAGTTCAAGAAAAGAAAAGGAAGGAATGGTCAACTAACTATTATAATAGACTGTGAAAAAACTTTTGGCATGCTAGAATGGTCGTTTGTCTACAAGGCCCTTATTTTCTTCAAATTTCCACTAAAAATCACATCCCCGATCGTGAACGGTATAACCACTAGTAAAATAGTTGTCTTAATAAATGATGCTCAAACTAATTTCTTTGAACCATCGAGGGAGATTAGATAAGTGGACCCACTATCCCCCTATCTGTTCATCCTATCCATAGAATTGCTATCAATTTACATACATCATCAAGTGGACCTTACCCTCTGGAACCCAATAAAAATTGGACCAAAAAGACCTTTGGTGTCTCATATCTTTTACGCAAATGACTTGACATTCATGGCCCAAGCAAATAAAAAAAACCATCAATACTATTCACCAATCCTCAACAACCTTTTGTTCCCTATAAGGCCATAAAATTAACAACAATAAATCAAAATTTCTATTTTCCAGCAACTGATCTACTGTCATAAATGACTATGCAATAGATCTTTTCAACATTAACCCAACCAGCCAGTTTGGAAAGTATTTGGGTTTCCCAATTACCAATAACATGCAAACCGTCCTATTTCCAACTAGAAAACAAATTTCCTCACTCTTGCGGGACGAGTAACCCTTGCAAAAGACGCCCTCAATGCTATCCCTAACCACAATATACAGTACATGTCCCTCTTAAATAAAATCCTTCACTAAATTGATAAAATCCAGCGAATTTTTATTTGGGGGGACAACTGCTACTAAAAAGAAGACACTATGTCTCGTGGGATGTTGTAACCCTTCCAAAGGACTTAGGTGGCCTAGGGATACCAAAGACATGGCACAAAAATCAGACCATCCTAGCAGGTCTTGCATGGAGACTGTTTACCAATCTATCAACAATGTGGGCAGATACCCTAATCCAAAAAAATAGTAATAAGTCTAATATTAAGATCACATCCTTCATTTGACAAAATATCATGAAGGCATGGGAAATCATCAACAAAGGAATGTATTAGAATACTGGAACTGGCAAATCCAAAAGCTCATATGGTTGTTGGATCCCAAACAAAACAAACATCCGCTCAATCATTCCTCTTAACAAAAATGATAGCAACCTAACCCTTGACCAGTTATGGAAAACAGTCAGTGGAAGTGGCCCAAAATATCATTCAAACTACCTAGAAATATTACTACTGACATCACTCCCAGTTCCTTCTCAAAAAACTCCCATGCGGTAGGCAGACCCATTTGGATGGTCAACACATATAGCACCTTCACAACTTTCTTAATTTACAAACTACTGCACCAACACATCCAAAAGACCACTGACTATGATTGGATCTGGAAACAACATATTCTAAATAAAATTAATTTTTTTCTATGGCAATGCTTAAAAAATATGCTACCCATAAACTCCTACCTTCATCAAATTGGAGTCACAACTGAAAATACTTGCATCATTTGTAGGAGGACAAAAGAAACCATAACTCATATCTTCCTAGAATGCATTGTAGCCAGCTTATTTTGGACAACACGGGGATTGACATCAACACCATCTCCCACAATAAACACTGGCTTTTAGCTATTAAAGATCTACAGGTACGAGTTAACCATAACTCCATAGGAGAATGTTTTTCCCTTTGCAATATGACACCTCTGGTTAAATAGAAACAACAACTGCTTCCATATTTACTCGAACAACTTAAATTATCATATGGTTAACATATGAGCATTGAGTTTAAATTACTAGCCTCCAACTACAAATGCACAACGCACAAAATCTCGGTATACATCAAATGGTACCCACCACCACCTCACAACTACAAATTAAACATAGATACTTCCGTAGGTAACCAAAATACGAGAGGCATTGGGGGTATAATAAGAAATAGTTGCGGACACATGATTATAGGTTTTTTTTAACAAAATTAAAGCACGCAACTCTACCCATGCTTTTGCAAGTACTTCATGTAGGTTTGAAATTGGCACATGATAAAGGACTAGCACCACTGAAAATTGACACCGACTCAACATACATAATCAAACTGCTTCAACATAATATTTCTCCTGCCTATACTAACACTATCTTGAAATACAGGTACTTGTTGAGGAAATTGGGGAATCTAGTGGTCTGGCATAGCTTTCGCGAAGGCAACAAAGTGGTGCACTTTTTATGTAAATGGGGTTCCTAGTAACACCTAAGCTCTACTACAACTATTTTGCACTCATCTCCCGATATAGTAAAGAGGGTGATCCAGGACGACAAAAATGAAACCTTGACTACTAGACTAAGTATATAGCTTGTAATACATTAACAGTGCTTGAAAATCTTAATATTATCTTTACTATTATTAATAATGATGTAATACCACCGTAACTGTTATTAATGAATTTACCCCTTTTTCCAAAAAAAAAAAAAATAACAAGTTCGTAGGAGAAGCTTCCATGTTAAGCAAATCGTGAAACAGGAGGAGACACTTTTTAGGCTGCTGCTAATGTCAAGTTGGACCAAAACATCTTTCACACCTAAAGTAAACAAAATCAATTTAAACTTTTTAACCTTTTTCATATGGAATTAAATATGGGTCTATATTGCCTAAAAGCATATTAAGTTGATCATATTTCTTTTGTTTACTACATTGTTCCTTTGGCGCGTCAATAATGTAATAATCAATATTAAAATTATACACCTGCACTTGCGCTGCTGGGACAACATTATTTTAGTTCTTTTTCTCATTAATGGCATTTATTTATATTTTATGGTACATAAATGTCGACATTAACATTATTTCATTGGGATTAATTATTAATACTACAACACGGGCATCCCGCCAAAAAATTACATGTGCGTTGGCAAAAAATGTAAAATAGTTATTATATATTTCCTTCGGTCCATTTTAATTGATTTTTTATAGTCCACAATATTATTTTTGTCAGACTGATGGACATATATAAATCACAACAATAATACAAAAACAAATGAGTCTATGAGAATATTCATATACGTACTATGTTAGTGTTGCCGAAATTGAGGCTAAGGTCTTGAGTTTAAAGTTTATTAGAGACTTCATTAGCCTTCGTTAACCTTAATTCATTGAGGTAGAAGCTAAGTTTGTACATTTAAAAGAACTAGTCATAGAATACGCGCTTTGCGCGTGTACCTACATTAATTAATATATAATATTATTTATATTAATATTTTTTAAAATATATTTAAGTTATAAAAAAATATATAAATTTATGAAAATGATAATTTTGGTCGAAAGAGGACTATCTACATATTAGAGTAACCGTTTTAATTGATTTTAATGATTTTTAAAGTCCTAAGAAATATGACTTCATACTTAAATAGAAAGAGTCATTTTCGTACTTTTAGAGTATGTGGTGCAACTATGTGTTGCAATTATTATGTGTCATTTTAAACGTATTTATTAAATTTGATGTTGAGTAACATAGTATTGCAATTGTAAAAATTGAGTTATTTATATCTAATTGTCGTATTTATTAGAATTTATATATACATATTGAATATTAACAAACTTTTTTTGAAAACGAAAATAATTTGTTACTATCATATCCTTGTTTGAGTTATTAATTGATAAGTTAACAACTTTTTTTGTCTTAGTTTAATAACAAACTTAGAATATCAAAATAGAAATTTGAAAGTGCATGTCTTGATCGTGCATATTCATTTTAAATCATAAATATTGACTACCATATTTGTAATTAGAAATATACTACTTTTGAATCTCCAAATATGAGAACTTTTTACGTATTTCAAATATGAAAAAAATATTAACCAAATTTTAGTTAAAATTAAAGTCTTAAATATCAATGTTATAATTCAATGAATATTCCTAAATATGAGAAAATTAATTAAATGATCATTCCTAAATATTAGGAGATTATTATAAATGACTATTTTGTCTAGTGGGAACTCTATTTTTAAAGGGTAAAAAAGGCGAACGATATTTCATTAAAATCTTTCGTGCTTTTAATATAGTATTGATATAGATAGATATAGAATTATTTTCCACGAAAGACTTAATATTCGTAATATCATATTATAACTGCTGCTTAACATGTTCAAGCAACAGATTTTTTTTTTTTTACTTTTATACATTATATTTAAGTGAAGTTAATTATAAGAATAAAACTTAACTTGTCTTGTCATTTGAACTAATTAACTACCATTAGAACTAGTCAAAACTAACCCTAATCACAAGAAATTTTAATTGACCTTGACCCGATGACATGATTATTTCTTCAGCTTTTTTGGAATGAGTCTAATCACCTGTTTAATTAAGACTAATTAATCTAATAAATTGTCCTCGATAATTGACGTTTTAGGCACTTTAATTTTATTTAAGTACCCAACAAAGACCTTATCAGCTCAGCTAAGCAAGATTAGACTCTAGTCTCATGAAAATTACTAATATCTTCAAGATTTGGTGTCACTTTTTGTCAATTGCTTGGCCCCTCATTCTTATTCTTTTAGTATTTTTTATTTTTTGAGGGTCTATTATTTGGTGAATTCGAGGCACACGTGTCAAATTATTATGTAAAATTTAAAAAAAAAAGCAATTTTCCCTCCGCATTAAAAAAAAGGACCTGAAAGGTTTACATCATCTAACATTTCGTTTTAATTTCACATTTATTTATTATCTTTTTAAATTAAAATTCGAATACTAAAAATCACTGTGAAATTATTAAACAACGTGTGAGAATATATTGTAGTAAAGCAAAGATAAGTTAACTCATCAAACAATAAGGGGTCGTTTGGTATGTGAGGTATATTGCTAGTATAAAAATTTAATACAGTCTAAATATTTTGTTGGATTAGCAATTTGGTATAAGTTATTTCGAGATTAAAATTAGTACCGGGATAACTTATACCTTATAGAGGGTGGGCTAATTAGTGCGGGGATAACTTATGTCTTCTTCTTAGAAATTATGTAATTGTCATTTTTAATACAACATATCAAATAGTGGATAAAAACAATACCAGAATAACTAATCTCAGCATAACTTATTCCGGCATATTCAAAATAAAATAAATAAGGGAGTAGCATAAAGAGATTGTCACGTGTATTACATTTCTTTAAAAGTTATTTTGAAGATAGAAGGCAAATACATACTTTGCCCATCAACTTTGCAGCGAAATCCCTATTACATACATCTCTTCAGGAAAATCTTTTATACAGTCTCAACCTTTTAAAAGTGTGTCTAACAAACATTATTTTTTACCAGATAGCACTTACGTGTTTACACACAAAAAAACGCATGAAACCCGTAAAAAATCTTAAGTATTTTTTGTCTCACCTTCCCACATGACCCCCTCCCCCTTCGGTCCTTCATTTTCTTCCCCAAATAGAATTTTTGAAAGAATATATCAATTTAAGATCTAAAATTGAGCGGATTGTATTGGTTTATTGTCCAAATATTGTGAAAATTTATTTGTGGCAGATTTAAAAGCTATAATAGTAGTATTGAAGGTTTGGTAAAAAAATTTGTAGAATCCACCATTGTTGGGGTATCGAAAAAAAACTAAAAATGTAATTGGGTCTTGTTGATTATTGGGTTATTGAACTCAATTTATTACTCAATTATTTTTGACTAGTTGCTAGATAGTATGGTTGAATTTGGTATTGTTGGAAACTTTCTCACAAACAACCATGCGGTAGCACTAACGATGCTTAAAATAGAAAATAAAAAGATCAAGAAGATGAGTTTTAATTTTAATTTATAATATATCTTTTTTTTGTTTTTTAAACTCAATGACACGTGTCATGACCCTATTAGAGCATGAGTTTCACGTTATCTTTATCTGAGAAATTGGTCAAGCACAAAAGTGGTTGTCTTAGACACATTTTTAAAAGCTTGAGCGTGTAAAAGATTTTCCGTGAAAGAAATATATATAACGGGAATTTAGCTGTAAGTTTGATGGGTAAATTATATATTTTGCCATGATAAAAAGAAGTTAGTATAGAAAGAAACTATGTTTGAATAATTGTAGTTTTTTATATATAAATATTTCTGAGTGTTTCTTAAATGAAATAACTTTTCTTAGATAAACACCCTCAAACATATCTCCAAAAAAAAATCTCGAATAATCTTTTCACAAAATTTAAACATAACGTTTTGAGCTTCTTTTGTCAGTAATTCAAAAATGTTCCACAGACAAAGAAATAGACACGTGCTAAAGACTAAAGTTTGAAGTCGAAAATTAAATAAACCGACTTATTTGTTTACCTACCCACAAATAATTGAGCTAATCACGACTAGTTTGATTTGCCAAAGTAAGGTCCTAAAACGTTAATATTTAAAATAAATTGACCCAAAAGACGCCGCGTCTAGATATTCAATAGTTCGAATAAATTGAAGTTTATTTGTAAATGCGTTTTATTTATAGTAAAGTTGGAAATTTTGATAAATGGAAGAAAAAACTTCTATCTAAAAATTGTCCTAATTAAATCAGTTTTTGGAAACACCGGTCATATTCCATGAATAAATAATATTTTTTTGAAAAAAAAAGTCAAAATCTATGGCCAATAATGTATTGTCATGCATGACACACGAGCACACAAATTAAGTTGTCACACGTTTTCAAATTAAGAAAGCAGGAAGATTGAAATTTCATTACATTAAAATCAACAAAGAAAAAATTTCTAGGTGGAATCCAAAAATTCAGTTTTATTAGTACAACAAAAAATGTCAAATCCATATATAAAGATAACCACGAAAAAAAAAAGTAAAAGAATTACATAAAATCAATACTATACTATTTAATTCAACAATCTAGCAAAGGCAAGTGACAAGAAAGTGACAGGCAAGGCTGCAAGAACCAAAGATGGAGCTGAGGCACTTGGTGGTGGTGGTGAAGTGACCGGAGAATCGCCCGAGGGGACGGATGGGACGGTGGAGCCAGATGGTGTGGCGGCGATGGAAGGCGTGGGGGCGGCAGCGCTGGTGCCGGTGACGTTGATGGCTAGCTTTTGACCTAATGAGCAGTGGCTAGGGAAAGTGCACATGTAGTAATTTTCACCAGAATTTGTGAGTGTGATCCTAGCAGGACCTGTGCTAATTGTGTTGATAGGAGAAGTTGTGTTGCATGAATCATAAGCTGCCTTATTAACCACTGCAACATTGTGTCTTCCATTGACAAAATTGAAAACTGCATTGGAAAATATAACAAAGGTTAAAATATCAAATATCAACAACAATAAATATAGCAATACATATTTTTACAAAGCAGTACACTTTTATAGCCTAATTACCATAGGTAACTGTAGTTTGCTTAATTATCCTTCGTAGCTACTGTTCAATAGTTACGTATCATTTGTGTTAATTCGCTCTAAATGAATATACTGAAATACAGTGATAATACCGTTACTGTATCATTGTATGTGACTCCATACTATGTATACACCGTATTTACCATTGAGATTCTGCTACAAAATACAATTGCAGCTATAAATTGTAATTATTTCGAACTGTATTTACCATAGAAAAATATAGTGCATAAGTTAGTTACGCAGCGTAACTTACGCTATGAAGTTTTTATAGAAATGAGACTTTTTTTCGAGATAAAGTGTGATACAAAATATTACTCCTATTTGAATTATAAGCACTATTGGCTTCTCAAAGATTGGTAGGTTTTAATGTTTGACGGCGTCATCAGGTCATTTATAAGGTAATTATAGATAAATAAAGTGTAATACAAAACATTACTCCTATTTGAATTATAAGCACTATTGGCCTCTCAACGATTGGTAGGTTTTAATGTTTGACGGCGTCATTAGGTCATTTATAAGGTAATTACATATAAATATTATGATACGTATTGATAACATGATAAAAAAGATAAACGAGTTCGGGATAAGTTTTAGTTCTTACCAAGAGTATCTCCAACTTTGAAGGATTTGCCATTAGCCCAAGTTTGATAAGCATTTGGGCCACCAGCAGTAGGCACATTCCAGCCCATGTTGCCTCCAACAATAAAAGTTTGGGCTGCAACTGAAGGTGCAGGTGCCGATGCCGGGGTGGCTGCAACCGATGGGGTGGGAGCTGTTGATGGGCTTGCTGAAGGAGCGGTCACTGGAGCAGCAGTGGGAGGAGTGACAGGTCTGGCGGCAGCTGGCTGAGGTGCCGGAGAGCCGGAGCCGGAGACATTGATAGCCAATTTCTGGCCCAATGTACAATGGCTTGGTAAGGTACAAAGGTAGTAATGTGATCCAGCAGATCTCAATGTAATATTTGTTGGCCCATTAGTGGATATAGAAATTGGGTTTGCAGTATTGCATGAATCAAAATTTGCCTTTGACACCTCAGCCACACTATGCAATCCGGTTGTAAAGTTAAAAACTGCATAAAGAAATAAAAAGAAAAATTCCAAATAAATTTATTAGTTAAAACCACGAAAAAAACAATTAACTGTTCTAATTCACCGTAATCAAAGCTTACTAGGGCGGAGCTAGAGTGTGGAACGAGGGTTCAGACCAACCTAATAACTTTTATTCAAATAGTGTATTTATCGTAAAAATTCATTGAATATATATAAATTATTAATTTTGAATCCAGTACCCCTAAGATTTAAATTTTTGGCTTGGCCTCTAATTACATAGAGGCAAAGATACATTTAGAGCTCATACATATAATATGAGACTCGTTTTAAATTTACTTATGAATTCGCCTCTGCTAATTAGACGTCTATCAGACCAAATGAATTTTTAGGTGGTAAGTACGGAGTAGTATTAATTTAAATCCTATATTATTCTTTTCTAGCAAATAATTAAATCTTGGTGTAGCTACATGTTTTAAAATTATTTAACTTTATATTTAAATAAAGTCGAATGGAATGTAGCGTGTCATGATTTTGTACATATTTGCCACTAGATATGGACACGAGGAGAGAAAATAATTTGCCAAAAAGCAATACAAGTGGGAAGGAATCTAAGGTAATTAAAAAAGTAAAAAGTGTATTACCCATTACCACTTTGTTAGACTAAACTAAACATAATTAACAAAAAAGTAACATAAGTGGAAGAAAGATTAATCTATAGCAAAGAAAGGACTAATTAGTTGTAGTTATTTAATTACTAACCAAGAATGTCGCCGACGGCGAAGGTTTTCCGGGAAGCCCAGGTGGTATAAGCGGCGGCGCCACCGTTAGGAACGCTCCAAGCCAAAGCATCACCAACTACATGAGTTTGTTGTGCCATTGAAATATGTAATAAAGCAGCTGCAAATATTGCAAAAGTAACCAAATTCAGCTTTCTGGCCATTTCTGCACTGTATGTTCTTCAAGTCGAAGTCGCCCCTGTTTGCTTTGTATGTTTTTCTTGATAGAGAAAAGGAAAGAGGCTGAGTTGAGGTATTGGTGTGGCAATGAGGTTTCTATTTATAGAGGTAACACAACATAGGAGAAAGGTTGTTCTTTCCTTCTTTTTATTTTATATTTATTTATTTCCTTTTGGGTTTGGATGACTTGTTCCAAATTGGAATAAAATAAATTAGATAAAGTGAGGAACTCGTGGAACCCGCTCCTTATACTAGATTTCATAAACCACTATAATTTAGAGCATAATAATTACAGTTTGTCTAATTATTATTCGTAATTATTTTTCAATTGTTACTAACTTGTATCACTTGTATTCAATACAGTCTGCATTAAATGTATTCGTTCGCGTAACGAATATAACGTGTACCAATTATATTCGTTTGTGCAATTGTACGATATCTATCAACTATAACCAATGCGAAATACCATGGTGTATACAAATGATACAACTTGTATCGATCGTATACATGAGTGTATATAAAAGGATACATGTTCACACAACAAATACAACTAAGTTGAAATACAATAACACAGAAAAATAAAATATCCTTGCTGAAAGTCGAATTCAAGACCTTTGCTAACTAAGCAAATACTCTAATCAATTGAGCTACGAAAGCTTGTTGCTCTCTTATTTCAGCTTAAAATAATTAATCTATTATCACATGGATTTGCTATAAAATTCAATATAGTTATAAATAGTAAATTTTTTGAAAGTATAGCTACGAATGTAAATACAATATATATATATTTGATGTGTCATGTAATTTTTTCTTTGAAGTTCACAAATTTAGAATATAAATTGGTGGCTTTAATATTAAGCAAAACTTTTGAATTCAAGGTCAGAGCTAGAAGTATGGTTACGAGTTCGATCGAACCCAATAACTTTTGCTCAAATAGTATATTTGTATTACAAAATTCATTAAATATTAAAATTTGAACCCCATTATTAACTATAAAATTCAACTTATAAAGTTAGAAATCTAGGTTACGTCTCTGTTTGAGCTCACTATATCTTTGAGATTATGAGTTTATAATTAAATTATTTTTGAAGTTCAAGTGGTTTTAAACAGATATACCTGCATCTAGTGTTGAAAATATTGAATTTAATTGAACTTGAATATCTTATGCAGCGATGATACAAATAATAAAAAAAGATGAAATAACATCTAGTAAATGTGTTTATCAATCAGCTCATTTCGATTTTTATTTTTATTTTCTATCAAATTATGAATAACCGTACATTTGTAAAGTCTTAAGACTAGGCGACGTGACGGTAAAGCATGCGTACAGCGATACCAACCAAGTAGCTGACCTGATGGCAAAGGAAGAAGCAAAAAGGACCTTTTTTGAAGAAATTTTTGTAACATTAGGGGTGTGTTTGGTATGAAGGAAAATGTTTTCCGCGGAAAATATTTTCCTAGAAAATGTTTTCATGGAAAATTAGTGATTTTATCACTTATTTTTTCTTGTTTGGTTGGTAAGTGAAAAATATTTTCCGGAAAATATTTTCTATGTTTGGTTAGAGAGTAAAAAATAGTTTTTTCTATATTTTTTTTTGGAGAGGGGGTGGGGTGGGTCGGTGAGGGTGAGAATGGTTGAGAATGAGCTTTGGAAAATGTTTTCCCTTCTTTTGATAAGGAAAACATTTCCTCCAATTGGAGGAAAATGAATTGTTAAGAAAAATGTTTTCCAAAACATTTAAGCCAACCAAACATGGAAAAATTGGAAAATATTTTCTACCAAACGCACCCTAGATCCTATAGTGTTTGTCAAATAATGTGTTTTGGGCAGACATAACACAAACTTTGTTTGAAAGAAAAATTATGGTTTGTAATAGTAATAGTAGAATAATGAGGAACGTGGGTAACACGTACCTAACTACAAACAATAATTTTATTAGCCCTAACGGACAGTTTCATCTATGATTAAGTAATACAAATATGCACCTTTGAAAAAAAGAAAAGAGTAAAGTCTTAACACTAAAATTACAATTTTATTTCGATTAAAATAATATCTTGACATTTGAATTTGGTTATCTTTTGCCAATTAACAGATGACACGTGCAAACAAGGTGACTATTATAAAGTTTTTTTAGGTCAAGATGTTGACCTGTTAGATGTGAAATGAGCAATGGGTGGGGCAGTGGAAAAGTCGTGTGTTCTCGAAATGGATCCAATGGAGTAGAAATGGCTGCCGCCGTGCCGCGTTACGCCGTGGAAGCTCACCCACCCCCTTTGGACTTTTCTACACCAAAAATATTATTGACTTGTCTTTCTACTTGTTTTTGGATCTTTTCCTTTTCTATTAGAGCCCGTTTGGACACAAAATTTTTTTTCCTTTTTTTCAATTTTTTTTTAAAATTATCGTTTGTTCATAAAATTTTTATTTTCACTTGAATAGGCATTTTAAAAATTTTTAAAAATTTTAAAAACTCCAAAAAGCTATTTTCAAAATATTCACTCAAATTACTCACAAAATTTAAAAAACAACACAAACTGAACTGGGCTGAACCATCTAATTGGTCCAAGCTTGTCCGATTGGATGGGTTTTATCATTTTCTTTTATGAAAAATGTTTCAAATTGTTGATGTACTATTTGAAATTGCTCAATTTTATCCCTGTTATATATTTGGTCAATTCTTATCCTTGTTATTAGTAATTCGTTTCATATTTTTTCTTGTCATTAACAAATTGTTGCATATTTCTTCTTTGTTATTTATGGAGTTCCAATGCGAAAAGTGTGGCTAAAAAAATTCTAATAACAACGGTTAAAGTACACCAAAGTCTTAACGGATGAGAAAGTTGCTCAATTTTGAATAGTACATCGATGATTTCACAAGTTTTCCCTTTTTTTTTCTTCTATTAAGAGTTAGCGAGATTAGTCACTTAAGAGTTAGTTTTATGATACTAGTGGTCATTTTATTGATGTAAGACTTTTATCTGTTGGCAATTATTATACCTTTCATCAATTTTGTATTTATTATATTGTTGTTATTTTATAATAATTTTATTGATGATACTAATATATCGTCTTTTGTTGCTTTTTTAAACCGAGTGTCTCCTGAAAACAGCCTCTTCACCCACTGGGGTAGGGATAAGGTCTGCATACATATTACCCTCCTCAAACCCTACTTGTGGGATTATGCTCGACCAATGTTATTATTGTATTTAGGGGTGTACATGGACCTGGCTGATTCAGTTTTATAAAAACCGAACCAAACCAATTATATCAGTTTGGATTGGTTTGGTTTTGTCGAATTTTTTGGGTTTTTGGGCTTTTTTGTTACATGAATATTATTCAATCTTACTTTGTTAAAATTATAGATAAGTCTTTGATAAGTGAATATATGTTTAGTAAATATGGAAAAAATTAACAAATATATGATCTATTAATATATTCTAATGAGAGAATTTTTTTATTAACACATGATAGTTATTTTCTTAGTCGTCTAATAATAATTTTTTGTTAATTTACGCTTTCATGGTTAATACATGAGAGGATCCCAAATATTTCTATATTTTCTAAAGAAAATCCACTATAAAGTCTTAAAAATATAAATAAAATTTATATATTTATATGACGTTTTGGTTCGAATTTTTTTACTTAATACCAAATCAAGTCAAACTAAACATAGTCGAATTTTTTAATCGATTTAATTTTTCATTTTTCGTGCAGCTTTCCTATTCATTTTGAACACCCATAGTTGTATTACACATTGGGAGAGCTAGAAAAATAGAAGAAAAAAGTAAAACGATAAAAATTGAACTCAAATGCGTGGGAGCGTCTTACTAATGATTGTAAGTCTTGGTGGATTTATCTTTTTGTTTTCGTAAGATTATATTTTATTGTATACTCTGATTTGACAACAAGATCCAACATATGAGATAATATATGAATATTGACCTAATCTTTCTACCTTTTACCATGATTAACTTTTTTTTTAATTATGAGTTTACGAGGTAGCACTGTGAATTGACTTTTTCATGTTTGTTGAGTTCTGAAATGAAGTAGATTGCCTAAAGGGGGAGTTGGAATGGATTTTATACTAAAAACCACTTATTAGAAGCTTGGTTAGGTTACCTGCATAGTACTAATGAAGTGGCTCTGCTATCACCAACTTCACTAGCCAAACCTTTATCCAGGTTCTAGCACTTATTGGCCTAAACTAAGTGGTTGTCAGTAGCAACATTTTAATTTTGTAAAAAAAAAAAAAGAAAAAAAAAAGAGACACTAGCAAGAAGCATGTATATATAGCACATTACCTTTTTTTCCCATAGGTACCTCTTTAGGGCCTCACTAATTCGAATTCATGTTAAAAATTATTTGAGGCATAAAGTTAAAAATCAAATGTCGATCATATACAACACATATTAAGTGCATTTGTTTTTAAATCTCGAGTCTTAATTATTTAGATCTTAATCATTAAGTGTGTTATTTTTTACTTTACAACCACTTAATGAGTCTGAATAAGTCTGTATGATTAAGATCTATAACATAGACTTAATTTCATTTAGATGCTATCACATATTCATTATTAACCGCCGTCATTGCCTACCATTATCAACTACCACCATGCCAGCACCATCATCATCTCCACCACCATCACGCCACAATCATCCTCAATCATAGTCGTCACCATTATCGACCATCACCACCACTCCGACCACCATCATTCTCACACACAATGAATACTCATCCACCTCAACTACCATAATCGACCACCCCATCACCATCAACAATCACATCCGGCACTGTCAGTTATTATAACAGTCTTAATTATTTAGTGTTCAAATCTTAATACACATCTTAATATATGCAGATGTGTATTCAGATTCATATGTCTTAATCTTAATGCACATCTTGATATTCATATGTGTATTCCGATTCAGATTAATCATTAAAAAAAATGAGGACACATACTAAGGATACTATAAGTTTGAATTCGATGTCGATCATATAGAATACTAACACATACCGAATACTATAAGTTTGAATCTAATGTCGATCATATAAAACTAATACATATTAATACATACAGAAAAAGATAATCCATTATCTAATACTCCCTCCGTTTCGATTTATGTAAACCCATTTAATTGGGCATGAAGTTTAAGAAAAGATAGAAGACTTTTGATCATGTGGTATAAAATGAGGCACCTTTATTTTGTATGGCTATAAATCATTACATAAAGGTAAATTATTTCCAAATACAATAATAAGTCATTCTTTTTGTCACACACTAAAAAGGAAACAGGTTCACATAAATTGAAACGAAGAAAATACATACGAAAGTCGCTTTCATGTTGCGATTCTTGAAGAGCTAAGAAATAAGTCCAATCGAACGATGTGTGTGATAGACAAATTTATTGTACAACGTATTGGGTTGGTTTAATGTCTCTACCATAGCCTAGAGACACACACAATAGAAGAAGTCTTTAGAGGTTGTAAATAATCGGATGATGTTGGTGGCACACAATGAATCTTCAAATAATTATAATCTTGATGATGGATCATGTGGTATTTAATTAGAGGAAAAGATTGCTAGGCATGCAAACAAAATCCTAATTTGAAAGTTGATAAGATAAAATGTTATATTTAAGGTGTGTATACTAAATAATTTGAACCTTTTGGAAGAAGTTACGCAAGCTTGGCCTAAATCGAAGTTAAAATAACACGGTATAGCCAGTTTTCGGATTAGTCATTCAAAAATAGGCAGCGTTTACCAATTCAATAAAAAATAACCACTATTTTACTGCAGCAGAGACCGGTCCAGCATAATATACTGGAGTTCGGTGCACCTGTGTATGAACTCCAGCATATTTTGGTGGATCGGTAAACTTTGCTGATTCCAGTATAATATACTGGAGACTAGAGCACCGGTGCTCCAAACTCCAATATATTAGGCCTGAATTCTAGTATATTATACTGGAGTTCTAGTGTACTTATTGTGATGACCCGGGCCGTCTTCACGAGAGTTCTTAGACTATTGAATTCCAACTTAGAGCTCCTCTCCTTAAAGTCAAATGGCTTTCACTCCTTCTACTCTAAACTACTGTGTGCCTATTTTCTGCTTTTCACAGTCAAAGTCAAAGGTTTGTTGGTGGCAAGATTGACATGCCTTCTAGTTGTAGTTGACTTTAACCGCACTTGAACTACCCCACTTAGTTATCCCCTCATTATGTTGTTTCATGTTTATATATCTGTGTTAGAGTCTATCGGGTGAATTTGGATTAATTCTGGTTGAGAATAAGACATATAGCCTTTTTGAGTGAAGCTTATTTCTGAAAATTCAAACTAAAGTTGACTATGTGGTTAGAGGGCTCGAAATAGAATTCTGATCATTCAGTTAGTTTTGGGAGGTGATTTGTGACTTAGGGGAGCGATTGGAACTGAATTTGGAGGTCCGGTGTAAAAATAGGCTGAATTGGCTAAGTTGGAATTTTGGCGAAATCCGGTTAATATGTGAGATTTTGATCCGAGAGTCAGAATGGAATTCTGATAGTTGCAGTAGCTTCATTAGGTGATTTTGGATATGTCTGCAAATGTTCTGGTCATTCGGACATCATTTGGTCGGGTTATTGATAGAATGTTGATTTCGGAAGTTTTGGTTGAAACTTAGGCTTGAATCCGCCTTAATTTGATGATTCGTGTGTTTAAGGGTATGTTTTTATGATTGGAATAAGTTCGTGTGATGATTTAGAGTGGATTTGTATTTTTGGTTGAGGTCCCTGGGGCCTCGGGATATTTTCGAAAGGCGAAACGGGAAAAATTGGGAGTTGCATCAGGTTTGTGATACCTGACTGTTGGTATTTCCGCTCCTGTGGAAAAAGTCACGCAGAAGCGGACGTCTGAGCGCAGAAACGCTTTTGGGCTGGTCATTGAAGTTTCGCATAAGCGTAACTATTTTCGCTGAAGCGGCGTCGCAGGTGAAAGTATATATCGCAGAAGCGGTCCAAGGGGATCCAAGGGATGACCACAGAAGCGGTCAAATTCCGCAGAAGCGGAACCACTGGTGCAGTAGCTGATCCGCAGAAGCGATAGTCAGGATTAATGAGAAGCCGCAGAAGCGGTAAATGTATCGCTGAAGCGAGACTGCTGGGGCGGTCCAAGTATCGCAGAAGCGAAAAATGCCTGAGGTTTAATGAATAGTGCTGGTTCGAATTTCAGAAGCATTAACTCATTTGGAGCTTCGAACTTAGAGGCGAATTTGGCGATTTTGAGGTGAAAATAGAGGGGTATCATCAGGTAAGCACTTATGGACTCAAATTATGTTAACACATTGATAAACCATGTATTTAATCTCTGAAAATGGAGAAATTTAAGTGTAAAAATGGGGGATTTTGCTCTAAGCCTCGAAAATAGAAAATCAATGATTTGAATGGGCAAACGAATTTCGATTTTGATGAACTTTATATGTATGGACTCGTAGCGAGATAAGGATTCTGAAAATGTAATTTTCGTAATATTTCGAGAAGCGAGCCTGGGGGTCGGGTTTTGGCAACTTCGTGTTTTTGGGTGTAATTCGAGTTATTTCGATTGGGTTATGTTCCTTTTGGCCTATTTTGATGTATTCCTATTGGTTTTGATCATATTATGCACCCGTGGAGGCCGATTCTCATGGCAGGGGCATTACGGGCTAGTTTTCGAGCCGATTTGAGGTGAGTAATGGGTATGGATGATGACCTAAGGGTTCGAAACCCTGGTATATCACTATATGATGCTGTATTGAGGCGAGACACGTACTCTATGAGTGCGGGGTCGATTGTGATTGGGGACTATGGCTTAGTTCGACTGTGCAATATTATACTGTTTTGTTGGCTATAAATGAGCCGATAAACCTCCTACTTGGATGGTTGTGTATGCCTTTGGGATGTGAGCCAGTTATTTGGATCCCGTGAGGATCGTTATCATTGCTTCTATGGTTATAGCATGTTATCCTGATATCAGTCCTGAGCTAAACGCTGTCTAAAATGGTTTTCCAAACTCTAGTATTTTTGAATACTGTTTTCTGCTGTTATTGATAAAAATAGATTTCAAAATGATATTTTCTGTGCCCGTGAGGCTTGCATTGCATGTAGCTGGACTGGTAGTGGATCGGGCTGCGCACCGCAGCATATCACTGATATTGCGCTTGGGCTGTAGGAGCCCCTCCAGAGTCTGAACCCCCACAATGAGCGCGGGTACCCAAATGGATCGGGCTATGCGCCGTTGCGGTCATGTTCATGCATCTGCATTGCATTGATACACCTGTTGTACTACTTAGCTGTTACTGCTGATTATGAGACTTATACTGTTAAAAATGGTAAAAGAATGTTATTATATAGCTTTGCTTAGTGAAATATTGGGTAATTTTACCTTCGATGTCTTTATCCGTGCTTATTACCACTGAGTTGGAAGTACTCACACTACTCTCTGCACCTTGTGTGCAGATCCAGGTACATCACAGCAGGGCTGACTCCCCAGCTGCTTCAGAGATCATACCGGACTGTCGAGGTAGCTACTTAGCGTCCGTAGGACCTGACATTCCCTTCTATCCTCTGTTATTTAGACTTTTTCTGTATTTGTCAGATACAGTTGTATTCGGTATCACTGTTATATTCTTGGTAGAGGCTTTTGGCGTATGACTCCAGATCTATGGGAGGTGTTATATTGTGTTGGGTGATTTTGCAACTTATGCCAAAATATCGTACTTCTATTATTTTTAAATATTACTTTTGAAGTAAAGTGAGAGCTGATAGCTCGGTATTGTGTGAGATTGGTCAGACTGGCCTAGCAATGTGCTGGGCGCCATAACGACCGGATTTTGGGGTCGTGACACTTATGCTGGAACTCCATCATATTATGCTGGAGTTCCAACATACTTATCTTGGAACTCCAGTATAATATGCTGGAGTTCAAGTATACTAAAAGGTGTCTAACGGGCCGGATTAACCCAAAACCGGACCGATCAGACCGGTTAAAATCGGAATCGAAATCGGCCCGATTCATAAGGGCCCGGGCGGGCTGGATAGGAGGGGTAGATGGGGTTGGACCATTTATTATTTTTTACCGGTTAACTAGACCTGTGAAACCCGGTCCAATGAATAATACCTCTAACCGATTTAATCGGCCCGGCCCAGACAGACCCAGACCATGAATATACCATAACATACCATGAATACATAACTAATATACAATTAATATACTATGAATATATCATGAATATACCAATTATTGTATACTAATTAACATGGTTTAAAATTATTGGAATTTAACATATAGTGTATATATTTAGGGTATTTACACTATAAATGTTAAAATCATATGATGGTAACATATTATTATATATATATATATATATATATATATATATATATATATATATATATATATATATATATATATATATATATATGTGTGTGTGTGTGTGTGTGTGTGTGTGTGTGTGTGTGTGTGTGTGTGTGTGTGTGTGTGTGTGTGTGTGTGCTTAATGTTTTAGTTCATTAGATTAATTTGAAGTATTATTAATTTATTATGCATGAGAACTTAGTTTTACTATTTTTTTGTTAATTTAATTTTTAAATGCAAACTTTAATTTTGTAATTTTGAAATAAATGTAACACTTGCAATTTATAAGTGCAGTTTTCCCCATCTTTCTTGTATTCTTTATATTAATACAAAGTACTAATATAACTTATAATAGTTATACGAAATATTAAAAAATAAAAAAATACTAAACCCGGCCGACCCGGCCCCTTTAACCCGTAACCCGTACGATTTATTTTTTATTTGGATTAATCCGAACCCGTTAAACCCATTAAGAGCAAGCCCTGAACCAAACCCATACAGTTTCAAATAATACTGGCCCGGCTCGGCCCACCTGTTTAACACCCATAAGTGTTATGTTGTAACTCTAGCATAATATACTAGCGTGTTTTCTGGGTTTTTAATAGTGTTTTCGCTCAATTTTTCTTTACATAAAAAGTAGTCAAGTTTCAATACTTTTGAAACTGGATTATTTTTAAACGACCTGTTATAAATTTCACCCAAAATCGAAGAACATCTTTGTTAGGAATGTCTTGGATTGACTTACCCCAACACCTCTCATGTTCTCCAATCCATGTTGGATTCTACTACATAGGTGTATATTTTTCATAGGTACTTATATTCCCAAAATGAAGGTAAAAATTAAGTTTAACTTGAATGCACTAATTAAATGAAAATGTACACAATAAGTAGAACGAGATTTTTCCTAATCTATACTACTATTAAATTTTATTTACCCTCACTATTGAAGTTTCAACTTAGGGGAATCAGGAATTTTTGGAAGGTGGTTCAAAATTTTTATGTAGCCAATGGAAATTGAACTCATAATCTTATGTGAATATTGAACCTCTTTGACCACTAAATTATCCTTTTGGATTGTGTATAAGGAAACTTAATACTCCCTCCGTTTCAATTTATGTGAATCCATTTGACTTGGCACGGAGTTTAAGAAAAGAGAGAAAACTTTTGATCTAGTGGTGTAAAATGAGGCACCTTTATTTTGTGTGGCTATAAATCATTACATAAAGGTAAATTGTTTCCAAATAAAAAAAGAGGTCATTCTTTTTGGCACAGACTAAAAAGGAAATAGGTTCACATAAATTGAAACGGAGGGAGTATATAGAGATAAAAAATAAATTTTGTCTTATATATACAGTGTAACTTTTCGGCGAAGATACCCCTTTCGCCCCCTAAATCTGCCCATGTGTATTAGACTCCAATCTTCTTTTTTCTCCCTCTTCTTCCTCCTGCATTCCACCCAACTGAATCTCACATACGTAGATATTTTAGGATACAATGTTTCGAGGTTTCTTATATAAAGTTACTTTTTTTCTTCTTCTTAATTAAGTTGGTTCTTATTTAATGAAATTGGGGAATTCTTCTTAATGCTTAAAATTCTAGATACAGATGTTTCTGTAGTTGGCATTGTTGTACCATTTTTATATAAACTTTCTTGCTGATGATAGCTTAAGTTTTGATAACTTTGTGTTGCATCACTGGAACTTTAATAACTACTGATTTATGTCAATTTGTAATGTTCAATTAGATATTGCTAGTCATATATTTTGTTTATTATGTTATTGTATTCGCTATTTCTTGTCAGGTACCCTTGACATGTGATAGTGGTAATAAACTTAATTGAAAGTCATTAAAATTTTCGAAGCTTTGAATTCGAAAATCAAGTTCGGTGAAATTATTATTTGTTTGGATTGAGTGTTGTTGTAAATAATTGAGTACTAAAGTCTTTAATTTATTAAGTAAAAAAAGATTCATTAGCATCCTTTTTCTACTTTTAAATATTCACGATTCCAAACTACGGACGACATCTAATTCAATAAACATAAACAGATAAATGTTCCATCTAGAAATCAAACAAGAGATCAATTATATACAAAATGCTCATTAAGTCTCTAAACATCAACACACATCACATAACATAACATGCACACACTTCATAATATATATAGTCATAACACCAAATTAAACACACTATTAATACTAAGACAAAATTGCAGTAATAAAAATTGGCACTAGGATGACAAATGAAGCAGTGGCAGCCATCCTCATCGACACGGAGCCCGATGGCGGAGGAGACAAGTCGCCGCCAGGTGTTGCCGGAGATGAACCGGGGGAAGGGCTGCCGGAGGGCGATTGATCGGTAGAAGTGACGTTGACCATTAATTTTTGACCCTGGTTACAGTGGATGGTACAAATGAAATAGTAATCCCCAGTAGTATCAAGTGTGAATCTTGCTGGACCATTGGTTTCATTATCAATAGGATTTGCTGCGTTGCAGCTGTCGAAATCATTTTTGTTTACTCTGGTTGCTGTGTGTACTCCACTGTTGAAATTGAACTCTGCATACAATTGGTAATTTTAAATGTTTACATTTTTAAAATCCACTACATCAAAAAGGTCACAAAGTTTTATATATATATATGTAAAGAAAATAGAAAAAAGAATTTGTTTCTCTAAGCAACAATAGTGTTTCATAGAAATTAGACTAAGACTATTCCAAATAGAAAAACTTCAATAATTTTTCTTTGTTTGAAAGGAGTGCAATGGATGATACTGCTCTTTCCTTAAGAAGAGATCTCGAGCTCGAGTCTTGGGTATGAAAAAACCCTTGGTAGGGAACACTTCTCCCTGTGGGGCCCTACCCGGTACGAATCCGAGTATAGTAGACTCCAATGCGGTTACCGCACATCGAGGGGAGACCAAAACAAAAAAAATATAGAGCCCGTTTGGCTTAGCTGATTTAGAGTAACTGATAATCATTAGCTGCTGAAAAATACTTTTTAGTGCTGAAACTGATTTAAAAAATATGTAATTACGCGTTTGGATAAAAGTGATAAAACTAATAATAAGCAGCCGAAGCATTGGATTTATGAAGAGTTTTGTTTTTAAAAAAAAAGTATTTAGGGATAAGATAATAAATATCTTGGTCAAACTTAAAGTCTTATAAGCTGAAATTTGATAAGTTGGGGAGACCAGCTTAATTATGGTTTTTAGCTTATTTTTGGTTTATAAACACTTAACTTATAAGCACTTTTAATTTTACCAAACGCGTAGATAAGCCAAAAAGTACTTATAAACTAATTTGACGAGCTTATAAGCTAATTAGCCAAACACATGTGTTCCATAAAATGGTAATGGAGGGAAAATTTTGTTTTTAACATCTTCATTTTGTATGTTTAGACATGATATTGAGATGATAACATACGCCATCAAATATAAAGAGTGGCCACATAATCAAGAGAATACTAAGTTTATCTCAAGGTATATATATTTTGACATGATAACGCTCTAGTGCTCCTTTTAGATTAAGTATACTTTGTTTTTATTGAAATTTTCTTACTTTTTTTCCTAAGAATTTATGAATTTCTTTTGTATATACTTGGAGAACTTTGGACATAAAAAAATTGTACGATCAACTTTGTCTTTCAAGTGTATGTGTATCATGTCATCATCATTAGGCTATTCTAATTATTTCCATCTTTTGAGACATACCTCTTCCACCCAATAATTAATACTATATCTTTCTTATAAAAGTGCTAATTGAACAAAAGCATGAATCATCATCACCAGTTCCATCTCAAGATCAATGAGTAATAGCTTAAGTAGAAAGACCCTTAACTATTAATAGTGTCAACTTTGTTGGTATAAGCCAAATAATAATTTTGGAAAAGAAAAAAAAAGTTAATGTTTGATAAACGGTAAGGCGTAAAAATATTTACCTAATCAGATCACGAATAATGTAATTACAAAATCTCTTTAATACGTATCAATTAGTAACCTGATAAAAATGATACTACACTAACAACATACGTTTTTTATACTGTCAGTAGTATATAACTTAAATAAAAAAGAAGAAAAAAACACAAAATCATAATTATAATTTTGATAAAAGTTGATATATGGTTACCTAGAATGTCCCCAACAACAAAGGTGTGTTGGTTAGCCCAGTTGGAGAAAGTAACAGCACCAGCAGGAGGAGTTTGCCAACCAAAACTATCTCCAACTGTATATGTTCTTCCTACTGAAACTTCAACAACACAAGCAAACATCAAACACACTAATAATAATTTGGTAAATGAACCAAATATTGTAGCCATATCCATCTCACTTAATTAACTTTGTAATTATATGTTCAATGGATTAGGTCACTCTATGTTTGTAACTAATGGTTCAGATTATTGTTGTGTTTTGTTGGAAATAAATAGGGAAGAAACCAATGGTAATGCCTAGCCTATTGGAGTAGTTGAGAGTTTTTGTTTAATAAATTAAAAAGTCGTACCTAAGGGTGTAGCCTAGTGGTCCATGAAATGGGTGAGAATCTTGATATTTCATATTCAAATCCCAGCGGAGGAAAAAAATAATAGGTAGTTTCTTCTCATTCGAGTCCTAATGGATTGATTTATCTGATATCAGTTATTGGTGGGAGGTGACGAGTATTTTGTAAAATTAATTGAGGTACGTGTAAGCTGGTCTGGACTCCACAATTATAAAAAAACTAGTCAGGTTTGAATTGTGGAAGGTAATAAATTGTCACATCAATTGAGATAAGCATGTAGAAGTCAATGGTTTTTGAGGATTAAAAATATTTCTTCTTTCATGCCGGTCGTAGAAAATGTTACCTTAGCTAGTTTATTTTTGTTGGTTTGAATTCTTCGGTTATAATTAAAAAATTAGGATCAGATGGTGGACCTGTTCTGTGTTTTTAGTTTTTATTATACTGAATTTGTTCAATATCATTAGGCTTTTAATAAGTGTTAAAGTGCAATGGTCTTTTGATTATGCGACTAGCCTCAACGATCCCGGTGACGATGTCCAAAGCGTGACGGACCGGGTCAAATTGAGGAGCTTAACACTGGACGTGTAACAATTTGTATATATGCATGAACTTATACAACTATATCTCACAGTGTTTTACAAGAAAGGCCTAATAATATATATATATATATACAAAAGAAAAAATCAAAAAACAAAAAATTTTCAGCTATTATTTTAAAGTTCTATACAATATCATTTTTTCCTTTTTTGCTCTTACTCTGCTAGGTGCTTTATTTTTATTTTTTGGAGGGGGGAGAGGGGAGGAGGGGTGTGTATATATATAAACATTATCAAAAAATACTTTTGATATCTCAAAAAGAAATAATCTAAAATTATTTCTAGATTAATTTTCTTACTATTATATTAATGAGTCATTATTATTATAATTATATGTAAAATACTTGCAACAGAAAATTAGTTAATTTTGAATTCAATTTAGAACAAAATAAATTAAAATATTAAATGCTCATTAGTATGGATTTTTACATTATTGAAAAGTCAATAACGTTTGTATTGAAAAATCAATGACTAATCGCAATGGCTTTAAGACTTAAACGTATAGTTTTTTGTTTAATGTTTCTGATGGTTGATTTTCCTTGAACAACCTCTAATATGGAACATAGAATCTACTTTTATTTAGACTATATATACCTCTTCATCTGGAAAGTAGTGAAAAAATAAAGTTACAACTTTTCTTGTCTTTTTCTTTTGTACTCGGTTTTCTTCTTGTTAATCTTTGTTATTTTTGTTCCTAGTTATACTAGAAAAGCTTGTTAAATTCTGTGGGATACGCCCAATATTATTCATCTCGGTGTGAGCAAAATATCCTTAAGGACAATGTCTTTGACACGCCTCAAGCTAAACCTTTTATTCTCCGTAATTATCCAATTTTTTCAACAACACACACATAAATATACAAAAAATAATATTTTTTTGCTATTATTTTAAAGTGGCTATACTATATCATTTTTTCTTTTTTGCTCTTATTCTGCTATGTGCTTTATTTTTATTTTTTGGAGGGGGTGGGGAGAGGAGGGTGGGGGGAAGAGGAAGGGGTGTGTATAAACATTATTTCTTCTTTGCGATTAATCAGGTTTCGTGTCGCACATGATTCAATAAAAATGGAAGTGTTCCCTATAAGAGTATCAGGAATTTCTCCATTTTCGGGCCTCAAAATTGAGACCTATTTGATTAAGGATGAAGGAATTCCAGCCTTCCCAACATATTCTGTGATAGTATATAATGCATTACTAATTTCAAGAATCTAAGCTATAAAATCATCCACTTAATAATAGTTTATAAGTTAATTTTAACCTTTTATCGTGCTTTAACTTTGTAGGTGAGGAAAAATTATATGAAAAGTTTATGTTAAGGTTAAACTCATGTGCAAACGAAATGAAGCGTAAATCTAAGGTAAGGGGTAAATCTATTACTTATAGGTCAACATATTGGTTTTTACAATAAAAATTGAAAAATAGAAAGTTGATTTGCATAATTTAATTTAAAGCTACATACAATTAGTCGAATAATCAGGGAGGTACGTGTAATTTCTCCTTCATTATATCTTAAAGTCTGTTATTTTTTTCCTTTTTACCCGTTACTTCACAAAATTAAATACATGATTTATTCTGAAATTTTCATCTAGGATAAAAATATTCAATAACTTCTACAAACATAAAAAAGAAAGTCTTAATTACGTTTTGTACCAGATTCACGACTATAGGTTATATTATAATACTCCACGTTATTAAAGTTAATGTTGAGTGATGTTGACGTATAAAAAATGTTACGAATAAACATTCTCATTGCCGTTTATGACATTCATGGATGAAAAAAAAAATGAAGCTCCTTCTGTTCATATAATAAAATGTGGATATTGCATCAGTGCATACGCTTACACAAATGTAGCAACTACTTAATTAACAATTAGTTTGGTAAAAGTCTTTATTAAGTGAATGAAGACAAATCTCACAATGGAAAGTTATCTTAATAATTGATTGTTTTTAAATAATAGTCCATCATGTTCTTTTTATTTGTCATGGTCCGAAATGTTTGTTACATTTAACAACTAGGAAGCAATAAATTTTTACTTCCTATAGCAAAGGTTAATATCTTATTTATTTTAAATAAATATTATTTTAAAAAATTATATTCTATAGATACCTTTTAATATTAATAACAAAATATCTAATTTTGATTACCTCCTACTCCTAACACACAAAATACGCAATTCACTTACAATATTCTTTTCTCTCTCTACTTTGATACAATTTTTGCCTCAGATTTCTCATAAAGAGCTATTCAATTCCTTCACCTATCATTGCCATTAACTTAAGGATCAATTTATCAACAATTATTAATCAAAACAAACAATCTAATCCAGTTATTTGCTAAAAAAGGATTAAACCCTAAATCCATCCATTGCAATTACAGTTACAGAACAAATCCTTACGTCTCCCTTACTATTCCTAAGAATTTTCTGGTGTAACCTTTGTGTGCCCATCCTTCAAACCGTATTCCTCTAGCTCTTCCTTTAACAAAGGCACAATTTCCGTTGACGGCGGCCATGGCTTCCTCTGTTGTTAGAAGGGAAACAAACTATGGCTTCCTGTTGTTGTTGCTGCTTCTGATGTTGTTGTTGCATCTGCTGCAATAGGAGTAGCTGCAAGTTAGGGTTTCTTCTTGAACAAAGACGACATATTTTAGGGCTGAGCAACTAGATTTTTTGTTAATATATTTTAATATATTTTCAACATATCATGTTGTATTTTCTTGTATTTCATTGTATTAGTTGTCTTTTTTCATTGTAATTCAATATTTCTCGTTGTATTGCATGTATTTCATTGTATTCATTATTTTTTCTCATTCTATTTCAATGTATCCCACTGTATTCTATGTATTTCATTGTATTCACTGTCTAGCTATATGCCATGAATGTATTCATATATAATTTTTAATTAATATAATTTATGTATTCAGATGTATTATATAATTTCTCTGAAGATTGCTATATTTTTGGGTATTTTCGGTTGAGAATCTTTTTTATAATTGAAAATACACAATTTATGTGTTATAATTAAGTTTGTTGGGTTATATTAGGAGCCTATTATGTTAATTGATTCACTTTCCGTTTTAAAAACAATGTAATCCCCTACTTGACATCGTGAATACAGTTGAATACAATATTCTGTCCAGCTTTAATCTCATATTTTACTCCATGAATATAGTCAAATACAACAACTGATTAGCTGGACTTCCCTGATTCACACCTATTTTTGCTTTTGCATTCATGAATACACTAGCTTAAATACATCAAATACATCTTATGACCATAGAAAAGATATCTATAATCCATAAATAGCAAATGGTATCTATAAATGGCTAATTACTACTAAAAGATAGTGCTTTATAAAATTTTTGGTTATTTTGAGTGAGTATCTTACGACCCATCATAGGCTTCTAGTAGTGAAGAAAGAAAAGAATGGTATACAGTCAACCTAAGATCAACTAGAGAAACTTAATTAAGGATAAAACTCAAGAGTATGTGGGAGGTTACTGTCTAAGGGGGCCTGGAGGAGTGGCGGGGACGCAACTTGGATGTGTAACATGACAACAAATTACATTAGGGAATCTGTGAGAGAGGTAATATTGGTCACAAAGAGAAACCTCGTGGGGCATAAATGGGACTGATGGTAGAATGAGGAGGTCCAAGATAAAGTGAAAGTCAAAAGAACAGCTTACTTAAAGCTAGTAGAGAACACATACGAGGAGGAGAACAAAACGAATTGGGAGTATTATAAGAAGGCAAAGAAAGATGAAAAGTTAGAGGTTACGATGGCTAAGACTGCTACATTTGGACACATGTATGATGAACTTGGGAGAAAATATGGGGACAAGAAGTTATACATGTTAGCTAAGGTGAAGGAGAGGAAGGCTCGTGACTTGGACCAAGTGAAGTGCATCAAAGAAGAGGATAACATAGTACTAATGGAAGAAGTACATATTAGAACAAGATGACACATATACTTTCATAAACTGTTGAATGATGAGGGAGACATAAGCATTGTGCTTGGTGAGTTGGAGCACTCCGAGAGTCGACGAGATTTTTTATATTGTAGGCGTATTAAGGTTGGGGAGGTATATGGGCAATATGTAAGGTGAGCAGGGGTAGAGGAACTGGGCCAGACAAAATTTCGATGGTCTTTTGGAAGAATGCAGGTTAGGTAGGCTTGAAGTGGATTATTGGGTTATTTAATGTTATTTTTAGGATGCAGATGCCCGAAGAATGGAAGTGCAGTATAATAATTTTGCTATGCAACAACAAGGGTGACATCTAAAACCACAATAACTATAGTGGTATCAAACTACGAAGTCATATATTAAATTTTTGGGAGAGGGTGGTGGAACTCATGGTGAGGAGTATGTCCATTTCCAAGAACTAGTTCAGATCCCTGCCGGGGTGATCGACTATGAAAATTATTCATCTAGTGAAAAGATTGGTAAAGTAGTATAGGGAGAGGAAGAATGACTTACATATAGTGTTTATAGACCTAAAAGACATATGATAAAGTCCCAAGGGAGGTTCTTTGAAGATATTTGGAGGTTAAAGGCGTTATGGTAGCGTACACTAGGATGATTGGGGACATGTACGATGTTGTTAAGACTTAGGTAAAGACTATGGCAGGTGACTCAGAAAACTTTCCAGTTGTGATAAGGTTGCACCAGCAATCGACTTTTAGCTCATTTTTATTTGCCTTTGTGATGGAAGTGGTTAAGCGACCCATTCAAGGGGAGGTGCCATGGTTAATGTTTGTTACTTTTAACAACTAGCGACAAACTTTTACCTCCTATATCAAAGGTTAATATCTTATTTATTTTAAATAAATACTATTTTAAAAAATTAAATTCTATAGATACCTTTTAATATTTATAGCAAATTATCTAATTTTGGTTACCTCCTACTCTTAAGCCACTAAATATGCTATTTGGTTATAATATTTTCTTTCTCTCTCAACTTTGATACAACTTTTACCTCAAATTTCTCGTAAAGAGCTCTCTAACTTCTTCATCCACCATTGCCATTAACCAAAGGATCAATTTATCAACAATTATTAACTAAACTAAACAAACAGATCCAATTATTTGCATAGAAAGGATTAAACCCTAAATCCTTCCATTGCAATTACAATTGCAAAAAAAAAAAATCCTTACGTCGCCTTTACAATTTTTTGGATTCATGGCGTACCAGTATGTATCATCTATGACCGGGGTATGCAGTGTACATCACGATTCTGGAGGGTCGTACAACATGAGTTAGGTACTCGGGTCGAGTTGACCACGACATTTAACCCTCTGACGGATGGACAGTTCAAGTGCACTATTTAGATACTAGAGAATATGCCCCGTGCATGTGTGATGTAGTTGAAGGTTCTTGGGATAAGTTCTTGCCCCTTGTAGAGTTTGCCTACAACAATAGTTATCGTTCGAGCATTCGGATGACACCGTATGAGGCTTTGTGTAGTAGGCGGTGTCGGTCTCCAATGGGTTAGTTTGATTCAGGCAAGTCTAGACAATTGGGTACTGACTTGGTTCATGATCGACTTTGCAAAGCCCAGTCCAACAGAAGATTTATGCATTCATGGTTGGAGAGCAGGTCCTACTCCGAGTATTACCCATGAAGGGTGTTGTGAGGTTCGGGAAGAAGGGCAAGCTAAGCTCAAGGTTTATTGGCTTGTCACCGGATAACCGTGAATTGTGCATGTTTTATACCCATTCTTACCTATGCTTTGTGTATAAATTGGTCTTGATTAGTCCTGAATTTCTTATAAGTTGCATTTGATTGCAGGTTTGAGCGAATAGACGATGAATATCACAAATCGGCTAAAAAAGGAGTGAAACCTTCCAAGCGCCAAAAGATAACTGAAACTTGGGAAAAAGAGACCTGTGCGCACCACAATGTTTTGTCATGCGGCCGCACAGGAATGTTCAGAGAATAGACAAGTGTCGGCCCAAGCTGCACGGTCCGTACTGTTTTGTCTTGCGACTGCACAGAAAAGTTCAGAGAGCTATTTTAACGAAGAAGATCCACGCGGACCGCAATCTATTTCCATGCGATCCGCAAATAAGATGATCAGAGGCTAAAATTTCTAAGAAAAAATTCCACGCGGCCACACACCAAATCAGTGTGGTCCACGTGAATTAAAGATCTGAGAGTCACTGCAAGGATAAATTACACAATGCGGCCACAAATCACATTTATGTGGTCCGCATCAATTGCCGTGTGCGGCCGCGCACATTTCTATGCGATCCGCATCACTTGCCTTATGCGGCCGCGTGACAATTGTACGCGGTCTATATCCTCAAGTTCAGAAGCCAGAAATTGAAGACCAATTACCCTACTCGATCGCATGTCATTTCTATGCGGTCCGCAACAGACCCTCCGGGGTATTTTTGTCTGATTTTTCCTGTGTAGTATAAATAGAACATTTTACTTTTTTAGGTCAAGTTTTAGTTACTATCTGAGCAGCTGAGCACGGAACAACTTGTATTAGCCTACTTTAGGCAATTTTCTTATACATTTAGCGTGGATTCAAGTGGTTTAAGATTGTAAATTATTATTATTTCAATTTCTTCTGCTATTTCTTCTATTTCTACTATTTCCATGTCTAGCTAAACCCATTAGCTAGGGTTTTGGGTCAACCCTAGTGTGGGTAATTAATGGGTGTTTTTGCTTAATATTTGGATGATTGTGGGTGTTTGCTATTTTTGTTAATTGTATATTTTCACTTGGATTTGGTGGTTGCAAACACTTAGTCTAGCTTCGTGGGTCTTGACTCTACTGGAGAAAGAGAGTCTATGACCTCATAATTAACCCAACAAGGACTTGGGATGGACCCATAAGAATGGTAGTCCCAAGTAACGGGTTAACCTCGAGAGATTAATTATCCTACTTGAACCATTAGTTGCTTGGGAAAATTAGCCTACCCAATTGGTCTCAAGAGAGTCAATTGGGCAAAATCACTCTCTCTACCGAGAGATGTGAGAGTGAGTGCTAAGTGCAACGGTTATCCATATATCCTATATTGTCATTCTTACATTAGAATTCTATAGTCGTTAATTAGTCAAATATGTGAGTGCTACGATCCTAGTGCTTTCTCTATTATTGCATACAACTAGCATCATTATCTAGTATACTTTAGCTTATAATTGTAGTTGATAAATAATAGGAAAAAAAACCAAAAATGATAGATGCAAAATTAGGAGCTAAATCACTTCCCTAGACTTAGCAAATACTCGACTTCCATAACTAGCTCCCTGAGGAAATTGACCCCGAATCTACTATCGGGTAAAAGTTGTTAGCGCCCACTCTTCCCAAGGGTTGAGGCTGCACTGATCATCGCCGCGTGTTGGGAGGTTACTTATGAGCTTGCCTTGCCTCTAAGCCTAGCAAGAGTCCATCAGGTACTTTATGTTTCAATGCTTCAGAAGTATCAAGACGATTCGTCTCATGTGTTGGATTTCAGCTTAGTCTAGTTGGACAAGGATTTATCTTATGTTAAGGAGCCAATGGCTATTTTGACAGGCAAGTTTGAAAGCTGAGGTCAAAGAACATTGCTTCCGTGAAGGTTCAGCGAAGGGGTCAGCTAGTCGAGGAGGCGTCTTGGAAGAAAGAACATGATATGTGCAACCGTTTTCCTCGTCTTCTCACCACAAGTTTGTCTCAATACTCGTTCGAGGATGAACAATTATTTTAAGAGGAAGAGAATGTAACAACCTAGTCAGTCATTTTTATTATTAGCCCTCATACCCCATTTACTATTTTTCCCGTACCTTTTTATGCTTATGTGACTTGCGGGGATGTTTTGTTTTTTGTTTCGGAGTAGTTTGGGACACTTCATCCCTAAAATGGAAGCTTAAAATATAGGAATTTGACCGTAGTTGGAACTATGTGAAGACGACTCCGAAATGGAGTTTCATCGGTTCCATTAGCTTTGATGGCTTAGGAGCGTGTCCAGCTTGTGATTTGAAGGTCTATAGTTGAATTAGGCTTGAAATGGCAAAAGTTAGAGTTTTTTGGGAAGTTTGACCAAGAATGGAATTTTAGATGCAGGGGTTGGATTCTGATTTCGAAAGTTGGATTAGATCCATAATGTCGAATATGACGTATGTGCAAAATTTAAGGCCAATCGTACATGATTCGATAGGTTTTGGCATCGGTTGTAAAAGTTTGAAGCTTATTAAGTTTGAATTAGAGTGCGATCGTGTTTTTGTTATTGTTTGATGTGATTTAAGGGCTAGACTAAATATGTATGATGTTTTAGAACTTGTTGCTATGTTTGGTTGAGGTATCGGGGGCCTCAGGTGGATTTCGGGTGGTTAACACACTAGATTTGAACTTGTTGGAATTGCAGATAATCTGGTGCATCAGTTGCTGGTTTCCTTCATCGCGTTCTCTAGAGAGGTCTCACGTTCACGTAAGGAAACTAGGAGGCCAGCTGGTTTTTGTTCTTCCCATTCACAATGTGGTTCCCATGTTCACGAAGCTTTGGATAATGGAGTCAAAGTGGGGTCCCAAACATTTAGCCTACACGTTCGCCATGAGGCTCTCGTAAAGGGTCAGAGTGTGCGAGCTTCTACGTTTACGAAGTTTTTGACTGAAGGAACTTTTATGCTTCACGAACACAGTAAGACATCAACGTTCACGAAGTAGGATTTCACTAGGCTGATATAAACACTTAAAATTGAGGTTTTTTGCCATTTTTATCAAAATTTGAGATAGAGAGCTCGGAGTTGGACAAGATTTTGAGGGGTTTTCAGAGGCGTCTATTGGGTAATGATTCTTCACTTGTTTTTGGTTAAATCCCACTAATCTATCATTAATTTCACCTTCTAATTTAGGATTTTAGTTGAGAAATGTGGGGAATAAAGTAGAAAAGAATTCTTCAACCAAACTTTTGGGTTTTGATTAAGATTTTGGTATCGGATTTGAGTAATTTTGGTTGTAAGGTTGTAAGGAAGAAGAAGATCAGTCAAAGACAGGAATCCAAGTGATAACAGCAATAACACCATAATATCACAGCAACAGACTTGAATTCACGATAGAAACCAAACAATGCAAAACAGTGATAGAAAATACCAGGACTCAAGAGTTCTTTTCTCGAATTGCAAATAAACCAATCAAACAGTAACTGAAAACAATTTCTATGTATTTTCAGACTTATCAAACTTCTGAACCTTTTTAATTGTGGCCTATGGAGGCCTACTTATAGAGCAATATGGGAGGGAAATTTGAAATTAATATTCAGATTTTCCACCCCTAATCTTTCAACTTATTTTTTCAGTTTAGTCCACACATTTAAACCGTGAATGCACTAGAACCCCTGCTAGAAGGTTCTAGTGGCATCCACATTATTCCAATTATCCTTAAATGTCTTTACTACCCTCACTTGCTATTAGTTTCTACTTATTTAACCTTTTAATATACCTAAGATACCCTTTATTGTTCAACTAATTATATAAGAACCAGGCAGCTCTGCCTTTTATACCCCTACCACTTTTGTTTAATTACAGAACACCATTTATCCCTTCCCCTTTTAACCCCTGTGTTTTGCTCTTATTTTCCCGACCAATCCATAAATTAATTAGACCTTTAGAGGTCAAAGTCAAAATTGGATTTCACAAATAGCCACAACTAAGCAGTCTTTCAATCATAGTCAATTTAAGACTAATTAACAAAATCTAAGTTGCAGAAATAACCAATATTTAGACAATCTTACAGACATAGCCCTAATTATGATTAATTACCCAATTAAACCTTTAATTAATCAGAGATTCAGAAAAGTCAAAAGTCAAAATTGCATTGCAATGATAGCCAGCATTAAACAATCTTACAGATATAGCCATATTATGATTAAACACTCAATTAACAGGACTCAGAGGAACAAATTGATAATAGGTTGAATACAATTAACAGAACATTCAATCAAAAATTAGATTTATCAAGTAAGAACCCTAAGTGGCTATAAAGCGTATGATTTAACTAGTGACCTTAATAATAAAAAAGAGCATATAGCATGTGAGTCCACAGTGTACAAACAAAAAAAACCTTGAGCATGCAGCAGATAGTAAGAAACCAACAGATAATAATGACAACCAAGAACAATGATACAAAGTAGAGAAAATTAGGGGTTTTTTTGGGATACTTAGCTTTTTCGTGTATTTTTCCTTTTCCTTTTCTTTCTTTCTTTCTTCTTTCTTATTTTTCTTCATTTTACTTTCTTGTTCTTGATTTTCCGACATCAGGAGTCCATAAGCCTTTTCTTGGCTGTTGGACTTTCAAACAGACTCTTCGAGTCTTCTTTTTTATAAGAAAGATCTTGGTAACGGGCTAGGGGTTTGATGTGGGTAACTTTTGGGTTAAGTGTATCTGCTGGAGTAGGGTTCCGGCAAGATACTTTTCAATATGCGAAGGGTTTGGGTCTGATTCGAAGGAAAGTAGGTAGATGGGGTGAAAGTGCGGTTCATGGTGGTTCAGGGTGTTAATGGTAGACGGTGGTTCAAAAGGTGGTGGTCGCCGGCTAGGGTCCCGGTGAACTGTTTTTCTAGATTCGAAACGAATGAGGAGTTTTTGATCGAAATTAGGGTGATGGGGTAAAAGAAGATGAGAAATGGGTTCAGGGGTGTGAACGGTGAACGGAGAAGACGACTGGATTGAACCACCGGTAGGGTTCCGGTGGCTCGGGTGGAGGGAAGAAGGAGAATAGAGGCGGCTAGGTTTTGGGGTTCTAAGACGAATGGAGGGAAATGAATACAATACACATCAGGTGTATTGATATATTGAAAATATAACAGTGTATTTGAACTGTTGGATTAGATCAAACGAATGGCTAGGATTTATTTGATATCACACGACATCGTGTGATTAAATGAGGCTCTCAATTTCATTTGTTAGATTAACCAAACGAAGGATCCTGATTGTTTTAGATGAACGACGTCGTTTCATTTTTAGGCAACCGTTATTCCTGGGCCGTTTGATCAATTGATCAACGGTTCAGATTTATTTTTTAAACGGTGTCGTTTGAATTCTTGTATATACAGACCGATATTTAATTTTGGGCCTAGTCTGTTTGGGCCACTGAATTGCCCAATTTCAACGTCCAATTTTGTATTTATATTGTATTTTCCTTTGTGTTATTATTTTTTGTATTTTAGTATTATGTTTCTTATTTATTATTTTGTATTTTTGTATTATTCCTGTATTTATTGTTGTTTGTATTTTTCTTTATATTTTTCTTTTAATTTTTTTGATTTTTCTAAAATTAAGAGTAATTTTCCTATATTTTTGTATTTTCTAATTAATACAAAAATATATTTTCTTTGCTTTATTTTCCAAAAATAAAAACAAATACTGGTATTTCCACACAATTATCGACAAGTTTCCACACAAAAATCATTTTGCCTATATTTCTTTGAACAATTTGCATGGGGTAAAAATCACATTCTCACAAGCCTAATATCGCATGTCTACATGTCTTAAATGCTTATTTGAAATATGTGCAGCATGCTTATTTGAATTTCCTGTTTTCCTTGAATTGTATTAGTCTTAACTGTAGAGTTCTTGTTGTTAATTGTTGTTTTCATCTTTTTCGAGATGTATGTTTACTTTTGGGACTATGATGCGATACCTCGGGAGATGCCCTGCATATTTACTTTGGGGACTACGAGGCGGTACCTTGATAGATTCTATTGCATATTTACTTTTGGGACTACTAGACGGTATCTCGGGAGCGCCCATATTGTTTATCTCTATGCGTTGTTTTGTTACTTGCTGTAAAAATTATCCTTGTTAGATTCTAAGTCTTTTCATACTATTATATCTTTGTCTTACTTATTATATACTAGTAGGGACCTGACCTGACCTCGTCACTACTCTATCAAGGTTAGACTTGGCATTTGTTGGGTACCATTGTGGTATGCTCATGCTATTCATTTGCACATGTTTAGTGTGTAGAACCGGGTAGCTCCTACTAGCCCGTTATTAGCCAAGTGTACTTGCTGCTGTTACGAAGACTTCATGGTATATTTGGCAGCGTTCGCATGAGCACGGAGTCCCCCTTTATTCCATCATATATTCTTTTATTTCTATATTTTCCTTCGACTCTAATGTATAGAGACACTTAATTATATCCTAGAAGCTTGTGATTTGTGACTACGAGTTTTGGGAATATAGTTTTGGTTTACTTGTACATGTCAAGCTGTATTTTATCAGTTATGTAGTTATTTGATAAAGTTTAGTTGTTAAATTCTTCTTTTATTTCCATTATTCCACAAGTTATTTGGCTTACTTGGTCGTAAAGAGTAAGTACCGTCACGACATCTTACAAAGGGAGATTTAGGTCGTGACAGAAAGTAGCATAAATAAGGATGCTGAGATAGATGTGGCATATCAAGAGAGATAAGATTATGAATATAGTTATTCTGGATAAGTGTGAGTGACAACCGTGGAGAACAAGATGCAGGAGTTGATGATGAGATAGTTCCGCCTGTGAGGAGAAGCCCAGATGCTCCTGTTAGGAGGTGTGAGAGGCTGACCATGACGGGTCTAAGAAGAGGTAGAGATAGTCCAAAAAAGAACTGATGATATATGATTAGACAGGAAATGGCTAGTGATACGAGGGTGTAGAGGTTGAGAATTAGGGTAGACGACTAGTAGGTTGTCGAGCATTCCCCTTTCATTATTAGTAATATTAGTATAACTCTTGTATTTTCCTATTCTTCGATCTATATTATTGCATGTTGTTTCATTCGCTTCAATTATCTTTTTCCTTGTTGTTACTGTTTGTTGGTACTTTTCTTTTTTGGATTCTCCTTTTTTCCCGTTGTTTCTTCTTCTTCTTCTCCTCCTCCCCCTCCTTCTTCTTCCTCCTTTCTCTTTTTTTACCTTTTCTTGAGGCGAGGCTGTCTCTCTCTATCTTCACTAAGTAGAGGTAAGGTCTACGTGCACTACACTTCAAAGATCTCACTTGTAGAATTATACTGGATTTGTTGTTGTTGTAACTGTACAACAACTATAGCTGACTAACACAATTATCTATAATATTTATGCAATCACAAAACTAGACCAAGAGTCCTACTATAATCAATAATTGAGTGCTATATTTCTAATCCCAAGAGAAGCTCAACACTACATACACATGCTATCTCCCTAGCTATAACTTTCCATCTTTTACTCTTATTTTCAAAGACACTCTTATTTCTTCCGATACACACACTATACAAACTTCAGTATACATCATTTTGAGAATTTGAGTATCTTTCTGATATTCGGCTTAAAGTATTTATATTTATATGCATATTGCCTAGAATTTTACTCATATTTTGCGAAAATTAGATGTGCAATGTAACGATTTATGCTAATCTATGGTATTTTTATGTCTAGGAGTCACCTGGGTGCAATGTGCGATGAAAGTACACGATTTGAGAAAAAAATGAGAACAAAACAAAAAATCCACCAAGTGCAGTGCTTGGGCCAGCGTGTCGCCCCCTAGGGTGCAGAAGGCAGATTAAAAAAATTTGGCCAACAGCCTAGCGTCAAGGCCAGGGCGATGCGCTGCCCTGGACGTTGGGTGATAGGGTGTTCTCATACTTCGTGAGGGACAAGATCATTTTCGGTTCGACACACTCCCAACTCGTATAAAAAGAAGTCTTAACGTATTTTAGAGGAAGAGACGCCACTTTGAGCCAAAAACACACACACGGAATAATTGAGAGCAAGGATTCTCAGTTGTTCTTCATATTTCTTAGTATTTTAAACTAATCAACACTTGTGAAATTTTTTGAACCTTATCATGAGTGGGTAAAACCCATAAGTTTTAGGGTTGTGGTGGCATAACTCATACATTCTAGGGTTGTGGTTTAGCAATGAATATTGCTGTACGAAGTTGACTTTACCTTGATTATAATTCGCTAATATATGATTGTTTCTTCAATCCTGTGATTAATTGCTTGATTGTCCGGCTAATGGTTACGTTTTATTTACTATATACACTATGCTTGGGAAAGCTACGTCCAGATTAGAGAAGAATTGAAGAAGGCATGATCTTAACTCTGAGTGGGCCCGAATTTGTGGATAGGATAGGAATATACTTAATCACCATTCTTAATTGAATATTATAATCTTAATGCGGTCTTAATAGATTGATTCCATAAGAATATAGATGTTAATCTATCTTGAATAAGCTAGTCCTAACTCGGAAGAATGTTACGAGAGAAACTACTCGATAGTTAGAAATCATGAGCAAATTGTATGAAAAGGATAATTAATTAAAATACAATAGGATTGGTAAATCGATCACAACCCTAGAGTGTTTATCTCTACTGAATTCTCATCAACCATTTTCTGCTTGATTAATTAGATAATTGTTACATTCATTGCTTAGATATTATCAAATTATTCAACTCTAATTGACTCAACTGAATAACAATTTGAGTGAAATTAGTAGGTAGTTAATGCAAGTCTCTGTGGGTTCAACACTCTACTTATATTACTTATTGACCACGTATACTTGCGTGCCCATCTGGGAGCAAGCGCCTTCACCTTGGATATTATGATAACTTCGTGTATATGCCACTCTCATCCATTTGTATTTGGAGGTTGGCTTTGTATCTATTGTGCTAGTTTGTTCATCACTGCCTTCGTATATTCACATTACACTAACAAATGCTCTCTTAAAATTCATTGAATTTTTGGCGTAAAGTACATTTGAGCTTGTCACACCTACTTTTTTTTATCCCCGGAGGGGGATATAGGGAAGTTTTTCCAATTTAAGTGAGAATCAAAATGGGATTATTTTATTTAAAATTCAGAGCCGTCACTAAGATAATTTATGGTGTCCAAGTCACCGGTTTAAATCCCGAATTGAGGAAGTTTGACTTTATTTATGGTCCACAATATACAAAAATCAGGGTAAAGAATTCTGTTAATTCGAGAGAAGGTGTTAATTAGGCATTCTCGGGCTCCGTGGTCGTAGCACGGTTGCTTAACTATTATTATTGGCCTATTTAACTGATTTTAAAATATTTTTGAAACGGTGCATTTTATCCCTTTTAAAAATCTCTTTTAATAATCCGATTGTCATACAACTAATTATTTGATTACCCATTGCGAATCATGCCACGGGAACCGTACCTACGATCTACAACATGTTTATTTTATTAACAAGATTAAATTGTGGCTGGGTCATATAAATGTTTCCCCCGAACTTTAAAATTGTGTATCACAACTACGCCACGGGAATCGCACCCGTAACTATGATATTTTATTTTATTAACGCGCTTAAAGTAAACTATGAGAGTTCAAGGCATTTTCCTACATTAGTTAAGATATTGATGTTAGGGCGATAGACTATTTGATTGGATGACACACCTCAACTTATTAAAAAAAGTCGTACTCAACTAAAGTGAACTACAAATATTCATATTTAAAATTAATTTGAAATAAGGTATCACAATTATGTTAAGGAAACTGTACCCGTAGTTGAGATGATTTAATTATGTGCCTATACGTTTGCCCAAAAACGGGCTGGAAATAAAATTTCTGAAACAGGTAACAATGGGAATGAAGTGGTGCTGCAGCCAGCTTTGAAACCTACACGGGATTGTAATTGAAGAGCCAACGTTTTCTAACCCTTTTGAAGAAGAAAAGGGTCGTTTGTTGTTGGTCTACCTGCTTAGATCTTAGGGTTCTGCCAAAAGGGTTGATGATGGAGGGGTGTATGCGGCGTTGCTGCGAGCTTTTTTTCGTTAGCTTTTTTGTTCTGTCTTCCCAGTGTCAAGGAAACGGCTAGTTAAGAGCCAGTTTGGATTAGCTTAAAAAAGTTGTTTTTACGCACAAGTGCTTAAAAGCAACTTTTAAGTGTTGGAACTTATTTTATAAATAAGCAATTACATGTTTGGATAAAAGTGCTGGAGCTTAAAAAAGTTATTGAAGTGTTCGGCAAACAAGTGGTGGTAAGCATTTTTTCTTATTAAAAAGACAAAAATATAAAAACTTTGGTATTATAGAAATGAAGATGAAGAGGAAAGAAGAGGGTAATTTTAATATTATAAAAATTTATAAGGCCAAGAGAGTAATTTTATTGGTTAAACTAAAATGACTTTTAATCCAAAATCAAAAAAGTTGGGGTCAGCCAACTTGTTATTTTTGGCTTTTTAAGCACTTTTTAATTTTTTTTAAGCAATGTTTTTGTTGCCAAACACTCCAACAAATAAAAAAATACTTAATCCAAACACCCTCTAAGAGCTCGTTTGGATGGACTTGTTTTAAGTGACTTTTAAGCCATAAGTTAGGAATTTGAACTTTTGGCTTTTGGCTTATTTTTGTCATTTTAGCTTAAAAATAAGTGTTTAAAAGCATTTTTTTTACTTTTACCAAACACTACAAAATGGCATAAAAACTATTTGACTTAAAAGCACTTAAAACATGTCAATCCAAACTGGCTCTAAGTCTAAGTATCTCCTTTGCCGAAGGTTTTTTTAGGAGTTATATCAAGCTTGGGGACTTTTAGGGTTAAAAAAAGAGAATTTTTCACAAACCACCATCTTTTAGACCTAATTAACCATTTATAGATAATATTTGTTATATTACTTGTTATAGATACCTTTTATATTTTTATAGAGTATATTTCATATATTTAAGCAGTTGTATTCATTAATACAACAACAAAAATAGGCGTAAAAACGGGAACTCCAGCTAAGGGGTATCTGTATTTATCTGTATTCAAGCTGAATACAGATAAAATACAGTAACATTTTTGCGCAAATTCTGGGAAGTTAAACTTGTTAAAAACATAAGGAAATAAATTCACATGATAGCCTCCTAATCTAACTCAAACAAATAATACGAGTTCACATTAATGTGCTAAAAAAAAAGCAGAATAATCTTCTACCTTTTCCGTGAGAAGAAGCAAAAAAACAAAGCAAACACTTACAGAATTGCATATTTCATAGCAAATCAGTTTTGAATACATATCAATACAACTACAAACACTTACAGAAGACTAAATACAGTGACAAAGCTAAATACATATTAAAAACTAGATACCACACACATGACAAAAAAATAAGTAAGCTGAATACATATGAATACATTTGAAAACTTACTGGAAAAATGAACAGTTGCAAACAAAAATACAGTTGAATACATTGCATATTTCACAATGTAAAAGAGAGAGAACGTGTTTAGGAGTTATATGGTGATTATTTGAGAGAAAATACTAAAAAGGAGAGAGAGAAATATTATTTAGCATATATGGTGCCTTAAATGGGGATGTAACTATAATTAGATATTTTGCTATAAATGATAAAGATATTTATAGGATGTAATATTTTAAAATGATATTTATTTAAGATTAATAGGATACTAAACTTTTCTATAGGGTGTAAAATTTCCTAAAAAAAATCGCATGGGTCTAATGGGGGTTTTTGGGCTTTAAAATTGAAATTTAGTTGGGTCTATTTCTTGTTGGGTCTTAATTTTGGTCTAAGAAGACTAAACATATTGTAAAACTTACTCTTGATTAATTAAAATACACTACTAAAATAAAATTGAGTATTAAAAGTGAAATTAATTTTGTATTTTTAAATATTATGAGAGGTAGATAAACTAAAATAACAAGATAAAATATTGATTAGCTAAATAAAAAAAAATATTTTTGTAATTTTCATTTTTATGATAAAATAAAACAAAAGAGTCAAACTAGTTAAAACGTCGATATTAGACCTAACTTAAATATTTAAATCCTAAAATTTATATAATCTGAAAAAAAAATCACATATCTGCCTAGCTCAATTGCAAACATAGAGTGTTGCACTCTATCTTGCAATTGCAGACATAGAGTGGATCTTGCTTTGGTCTATCTTCCATCATTTCTCATTGCCATATAGATTATGTGTGAATTTATTATAGGTATACATTTTCATTTATTTTTTTTGCAATATATAGAGGTCGAGCAAAAAGCAATTGATTCAATCTCTAGCTCTAGTTTCTCTTTATTTTCACTTTTCAGTATGAAGATCTATTTTAGGATTCCGTTCGTGAAGATTGAAAATTGTTTTTTGAAATAAAAAATTAGGATGCATTAGGAATATTATCAATCAAGAGAACACTTTTCTCTCTTAATGTTATGAAATTCACCGAGGCAAAAATGGTTTCACTGTTTAGTCTGGGGAAATTCTGCAATCTGCAGGAACTTAAATTTTGTTGTTGAAATATCAAAACACCATTTCTATGTCTTAATTGACATAATTTGAGATAAAAAAAAAGTTATGGAAAGATTTTAAATTGAAACAGAAATTCGGGAATATTACTCATAACTGAAAAGATACTCTTCTATAAAACTCGCACAATCACTAATTACTCAATAAATAAACAATGTTACAAGTAAACAATGATCATTATGTCCTATAATGATATCAACTCATATGTAAAATAAATACAAATACTCAAATCACAAGAAGCTCCTCCGTGTCCGATATATATAAATACAAGAATCTACCACATGATACTAATGGCAATAGACATGAACATGATCAAGGCAGGAGCAAAGACGTTCCTCGGGGCAGAGCTAGGAGGCGGTGGAGGAATTAGACCTTCAGGAGGTGTCTCGGGTGAAGGAGTAGTCCCCGGTGTGATCGGTCCAGTGGTTGGTGAGGACGAAGGCGAAGATCCTGCACCGCCACTAGGAGTAGGAATTGGTGCAGATGGTCCCATTGAGGGCGATGGACTTGGCGTTGGCGTTGGCGTTGGGGTCGGGGAAGGTGCAGACGGTGCAGGAGTAGGCGTAGAGGTAGGGGTCGGGGTTGGGACGGGTGATGGAGAAGGGGTGGTAGTAGGGGATGGTGCAGGACTAGGGCTAGAAGTGGAAGATGCTGTAACATTGATGGCTAGTTTTTGGCCAGCAGAACAATGTTGGCCAAAAGTGCAAATGAAATATTCTGTTCCTGTGGAATTCAGAGTAATATTGGCTGGTCCAACAGTTATAAGAGTAACTGGCCCTGTGGAACTGCAAGAATCAAATGCACTCTTTGTGACTTTTGCTACATCATGTACTCCAGTTGCAAAGTTGAACACTGCAGAATTTGAAATTGAGAAATTCAAAGTTAATTCATATAACTTCAAGTATTCAGTTTCAGTCTAGGAAAATTGCAAAATATTTCAATTCTGTTACCAAAAACTACAATAACAAGTACAGCTTAATCTCAAGCAAGTTAGGGCCGTAGGTCAGGAGGTAGTTGAGCGTTTTCCTGCTCCGTACAGGATATAAAGCTAGTCTGTTAGTGTTTTGTTTTCGTATGTTAGTGATATGTACTGTGTTCTTATTATTTTTCCGCTCCAGTATTCTACTACCTTGCATTGTTACTACAACAACAACAACAACTATCCAGTGTATTCCCACAAAGTGGAGTCTTGAGAGGGTAATACGTACACAAACCTTACCTCAACCCGGAAGGGTAGAGAGACTGTTTCCAATTGAACCATCGGCTCATACCTTGCATTGTTACTGATTACTAATATTGCTTTTTCCATTTATTTTTCCGATTCTATCTTTACGGCCTATGTTGTCGTCATTGTTCTATTGTCTCTTTCCATCTTTAGTTTCTCTACCCTATGGGGTAGGGATAAGGTCTGCATACACACTACCCTCCACATACCCTCCACATACCTCACTTGTGAGATTATACCAGATTGTTGTTGTTGTATATGACATTTAAGCCCAATTGGCATCTAATAAGAGAAAGAGGTGCGAATATGTAACAATACATACCTAAAGTATCACCAACGCTGAAGGTACGTTGTGAAGCCCAATTAGCATAAGTTGAAGGGCCACCTGAAGGAATTCCCCAACCACTACTATCTCCAACCACATGATCAACTGCTGTTATTTTTCCCGGCAACGCCATCAAAATCGCCACTAATACTAGTGTAATTTTTGCAATATTCATCCTTGTAACCATATTTGTTGTGTTTTCAGGTAGCCCCAATTGGAACTTTCTTGATAAAATAATTAAGTTTCCTCTTTTGTAGCTGATGTATATAAAAAGCTGCTAAGTTTCAGAGTTTCTGTTTGAACATTTGTTCAATACTAGGTTGTATTTATAGAACTAATTAGTATATGGAAATATCTAGGAGGTTTCAGTTGAATATCAATAAAGATTGACTTAGGCAAAAAAAATAAAAATGGTTGTAGTGGAATTAGAAAGATTCTGGCCAGACAAATGGCATTTTTGGGAGTTGAACTGCTCCTTACTGGATGTTGGAACAGTTTCAATTATTCTGCCAAATTCCTAACTTCCTAAAACGAATATACTACTATTTCTGGATTAAGTCTATCTGCACCAATAAATCAAAATAAAAAATAAATTTTAATGTTTGTAATAACTACAATAAATAGACGGCACTTATCTTCTTCTTTTTTTTGGAGGGGTGGGGAGGTATAATTATCTGTATGTAAAATTAATTGGCCCAACTAATCCAAATTTACATTGCATATGGCATGTTCAAGGGAAAGCGTTTCCTACTGTAGATTTTGTCATTCTT